>JBBPTO010001300.1:0-16780 GCA_038094155.1 Pulveroboletus cf. aberrans
CAGATCAACAGAATACCAAAACTACAAACATTTTTTTCACTGAAGTACTTAGAGGATTGATTTGACCATTTGTTTTTTGTATACTTAGAATGATATTTATTATTTTTGTTAAAGAAAATCCAAAGTATAATGTATCAGATAAAATCACTTATAATTGGTAGGTTTCACAATTCAAAAAGGTGTTATAATTCACAGTGAATATATATTGTTACTGTAATGACTAATCACTTGAAGCTCACATCCAGGGAGTGTGGGGGGCTCCACCCCCCACTACCAGTGCCAGCTGGTAGTATATATACTGTACCAACTCCACCATACATACTTTAGTTGGAATATCGAATTGAGCACTTGAAATACTCTCCCTTTGACTTAGCTTGACACTGAACTCTTTGTCAACTCTGATGGATATCTCCACTCTACCCCAAGTCTAGATGACTCAACTCCTTCAATCAAATATGAGATCATCTACCAGACCTTGAAGCAAAGGCATACTACATAAGGTGAAGCCAAGGTTTCACAACCCAACTCTGACAACCAGCTGCTATGTCAAGATAGACCATTAATTGCAATTTGAGTGGCAATCTACCCTGTCAGATTTCATCCAAAATATGTACATAGGATCACAGCCAAAAACATAAAGGTGCTCAATGGAAGGCTTCTTTCCCTGAGCTAGTTCATATTGAATTTTTCATTTTAAACAAGAAATTGAAGTGTGATTGTATACATGAGCAGCATGCAACAATGCAAATTCCCAATAAGATGGTGGTAAGCAAGCATGTAACCACATTGATTGTGCTTTATCCATTAAGGTTCAGATGATCCTTTCTGCTCTTTCATTTTTCTGGTGTGCATAAGGGGCAGATTAATTCCTTTATCATGCATATACTCTGTAATTGCTTTGGAAGTATATTGACTTCCAGCATCAGAGCACCAGTGTTTCAGATTGGCATGATGTATATTGATTGTGAATATAGGTAATGAAATGTTCACTGTTTGAGGGTTTAATTCTTGCTGCAAATGCACATTATCCATGCATGTGACCTAAATTTGTCATAAAAAAAAACAACTGCATATTTCAGTAGGTGATATGATTCAGTCTCAAATGACTTCAAGTCAGAGTGAATCAATTCAAAGGGAGCAGTGGTTTAATTGTTTGCCAAGTTGGCATCCAGGAAAAATAGTTGGCATTTTGGAAATAGAAACATCAGGAAAATCCTTAAGATGCTTCCTTGCAGCTTGAATGTCATCTTTCAATGGATGACCCATTCACTGATGAATAATCTTGTAGTCAACAGAGGCTGTTGTCAAGTTGGGGTTTTTTAATGTTGAATGATTTTGTTTGGCCTTTATTCAATAGAGAGTATTGAGTCCATGAGAATGAAATTGAATGGTTGGTTTCCCTGAGCATTTGTCAAAAATGATAATCAAGCCTGCCATAGCTTGTCCTGTCACACAAGGGTTCTTGAGAATAGTACCCATTGAATGAGGTTTACATTAGCTGATGGCATGTATACAACTTGTGATCAGGTTGTACACAAAAATTGATCCAACACATTTTAGTTCAGCTCTTCTGTTTGCTGTTAATGAGAATGACAATTGAGAGAATGGTTGGTATTCAGCAAAGTCAGACATGTCATATGTGAAATGTGATGATGCTTCTGAATCAAGCAGCCACATCTGGTGGCATATGCAGTGGGATTTCTCATCTTTCCCTTTTCCACTGTGCTTAGAGCATTCATCACACATTAAAAAATCACATATAGTAGGGATGTCCATTTGTCTATCTACTACAGGGTCATTCACATAACTATAATGAATATTTGGAGGTTAATATCACATATCATTTTCTGTGTAGATGGATGAATGGAATGGTACTAAGCAATTGATTGTGCCATTGAGATTGCTAAAAAGGAAGTTGGCATTCAAGTACTTGTCAAATTCAACATCATCAATATTAACAATATTATCATTGTACAATTCAATGATGCCTTCTTCATCAACCTGATTCATCACCTGGTTCTCCACCTTGATTTTCATTGGAACCTCTTTAATGGTGGCAATAAATTTAGAGAGTTCAGATATATGGTGAAGAGAGGCTGACCAACCTAATCTGCTATGCATCTCTGGGTAGGAAACTAGCAGGTCAGTTACACAAAGAAAGAAAATGAAGGAACAATATACTCATCTCAGGGAAATCTCAGGCAGGGAATCAAGGGAAGGATACTGCAGGGCTTACAGAACACCTTGATAATCAATGTAGAAGAGCTTCTGGATACCTCAGACATGACTGACTGGAAACAGGACTTGATTTTTCTGGGAGAAGGAAAGAGGTCTGGATGTGACCAGATTGATGAAGGCAATGACAATGAAAGACTCAGACTCAAAGAAAAGGTAAATGATCATTTGATGATGTTTCACAGTGTGCAAAATGCAACTTTTATAGCTTGGGCATACCCAGGACTCAAAATAAAAATATAGAAAGGAGCATCCAGGGTAAATCCAGTTACTGAATTCCAGGACAGATCATCTGATACAGTGTACATATGAGAGAAATCAATCTGGTTCACTACCAGATTGAAAAGAGATGGATGGATATATACAAGTAGAGTGGACTGGATATCAACCCAAGGAGCATTGGGTCCTTACAATGGTTACATGCACAACTTAATAAATTGCACATCTGAAGAGAGGATAGGGACATGATGGAATCATCCTTGTTGTACCTCATGCACTTGATGCATGAGGCAGGCAGGTTGGAGGAGATATGGTCTTCAAGATAAAGACAGAAGGGAAATGGAGTACCATCTGACCAATCAAGATGACAATTGGCAATCTGTTCAATAGTATAAATTGCCTATATTGCAGCAAGGCTTTCATCAAAACAGTCCAGAAGCTGGATAGCTTTCTGAAATTGATAAAATGCAGGTGGGCCATAGTGAGCCACACTGGAGATGTGGATGGGCTTGCAAGGGTTGATAATAAGTGAATTTGAAGGTAGAGAAATGAAGGAAGTCTCAACAATGTTATATAAGGCAAAGGAGGCAGTGGCAGTAGTGGTGACCATAGTGGCCTGATTAAACTCTTTGTGCTTCTCTTATCCCTTTCCAGAGCATTTACCTTCTTGACACTTCTTTTTCCCTTCTTTATCCCCATTGCAATTACTTTGTCCCTTTTGTTGCTCTGAGAACAAGAGGTAATGTTATGATCAGCCCCTTTTTCCTCTCATCACATATTTTATACATATGCATGGGTAAAGTCCCAAATTGGATGTTCTTTTCTCTTCATTGCTGACTACAATACCATGACTACTTATCCAATTTCCATCACATTCTATGCAATTCCACTTGCTCAGTCAGCGACTCCTTTCTAACCCACCCTGAACTTGTTATATCCCTATATATACTATACTAACCTCATTATGTATTTCCCAAGCTAGACCTCCCCTTTGTGTACCTCAATATACTGGGTCTTAGCCTTATTCCTAGTCCTTTGTCCTTAGTCCCTCATCAGGAATCCCTTGACTCTCTGAGACTCTGTAGGCTATGCTGTTAAGTGAACTCCTTGTCCCTCAATGATGTTAGATCACTAAGTCCTCAGTTCTCTTTGATGTTTAATCATTGAGACAGAGCAAGAAGAATTCCTTGTTCACCTCAAACCCTTATTCCTCATTCTTGTAGAATGGCTTGCCCCATTCTCCTTTATCCTTAGTACTCTAGACCCTTTTTAGAGGCTATGCTTGTCCTCTACTCAAGGCAAGTGTAACAGGTCATCAGACTTGCATTTGACATCAGAAACCTTATTTGCATGAGGCATATCAGATTTCTTTTTATTTTGCTACTGCTGCCAGGCAGCAGTACAGAGTTATTCCAGCTCAGGAATGTCTGAAAGCTTTAACTTCAACTCATTAGTGGAGCCCAAACTGGCATTAATGGGTTGGATAGCAAAGTTAGTATATTTCAGTAGATTATGGCATTACCTGGAGCTTGTCAGAAATGCAGTAATTGAATGCATTAAGGTTTGCAAAGTAAGTATTCAACTTCACAAATGCCTGAGCCAGATATAGTGGAACTTAGATATGACCAGTGCATCCATTGCTTTGAACTTAGTGAAGGAAGAAGAGAAGGAGGGGACATTACAAGTGGTCTTGAGTGTAGACCAAAAGGTAAAGGCAGAATTGGCCTTTTCAAACTGAGTGATCAGATTTACCTTGATGTGAGGCATCATGGCTCCCATTGATCATTATTGTCATTTCAAGCATCTTTCTGAAGTTGTGCTTTGGAAATGGCAGCCCTATAGATATATTCAGAAGCAGAGGCAGGGCATTGATAAGTCATTATATTTTTCTACTGCCCTTGGAAGCAAAGGTAGGTAGTCATCTCTTGTGTCCATCATTAATAGTTAAAGCCATTAAGGTGAGGAATTTCTTTGAGAGTGGAGAACATGATGGAGAATGTCTATGTATAGACATCAGCATGCCATTTCAATGAATAAAGGGAGCAGGTAAGGCCACATCAACACTTGAGCATCTAGAGCTCAAATTTTTGGGGTAACATGGTCTTTCTCTCTATCAGAGGTTCTAGTGATGAGTAACTTAAGCATTTCTACATTAAAGTTTTTGCCAAAGTGATAAACTGCATAAGGCCACCAGAAATATTCAATGGTTGACTAGGTTCACCTAGGGCTTTGAAAGCAATGTACCACATCACCATTACCCAGGGCTCATAACTTGTTGCAAGGATGCATACAACCAGAAGTTACTCAAAGGTTACTTACCTAGTCTTGATTGTACTTGAGGTTAAACATTGTGGTTTAAGAATAAGAAGTGTTAGTCATATTCAGACTCAGATGAGTCTTATATATATGCTGTTGATGTTCGCTTATGTAATCAACTACCATATATTGATAGTTAGAATAACTACAATACTTATCAACAGGTTGGTTGATGATATTAGAAAGGATAAGGGTGGCCTAAACAGCATTATCAGCCTTATCAAAGGTAATTAAATCAATGCCATGTCAAATATTGGCAGGAGAAAGCTTGAGTGGTGGATCTCTGTCATTGTTGTGCTCCTCTGGACTCTGTTCAGTAGAGGTCTAAAGCATAATGGTTAAATTTGAGATGAAAGAAAGGAGAATGTACCAGAGATCCAACAGAGATGGGGTGGAGCAACATGCAGAGGTGACAAAGGTGTAGAGAAAACAGAGATAAGGAATTATGGGGGTAATGACTTGATACAGAACTTATGTGTTGTGCCCTTGCTCAATGTACAGGTTCTTATTTCAGAGATAGGAGAAACATAGTAAGAAGGAGGTAAAGCCTCATCAAAACAAACAGAGTTTGAACAAGTAACTTAACATCAATATTTGAAGTAATGCATGGAGATATTACAGAGCTTATATACTAGAGTGTCAGATTGAAGTCCAGAACAGAGAATGGAGGAAACCATGTGTCATAGTATAATAACAATTAGAGGTTGTATGGTAGAGAGAGGCAATATACATAAGAGTAAGAAACATAGAATAAAATATATGTGTATCATATGTGAGTTTATATGTATGTTTGTGAAATGAAAAGATATAAAAGAAAAGTGAGGTCCAACCCAATCAGAACAGGTCCAATGGAAAAAGGAATCTCAAGTGTTAGAGATCCAATGGAAACTTGGATAAAGTCCTTTGGATATAAATGGGGATGAGACAATCCGAGTCAGAGAAAGCATAGATGATATTAGATGGAATGCAGAGGTGTGAAAGGATGTGTTGGAGTGAATGTTACAGTATCCCCCATTTAGAGTTGAGTTCTTGAGGCTCAAAGGTTAGAGCATAGAGGTCCACTATTGTTTAGTGGACAACTTGGAAGCACCTGGCAGAGTTTGAACTTTGTGGCATTGTGTATAAGAGAATAACATGTCTTTTATCATGTCAAGTAGCCATGACAACGGCCCATTCAACAGCGAGGTGTAGCAGCTGCAGAAGCTGCTTATTACAGCACAATGGATGCATGAGCAAGAGTGGATGGCACATTGAAGGTGTGAGGTGAGTGAAGAAAGCACAAGAAGTAAAAGAAGTGAAAAACAGAGGAGTGTCAGGAGATGGAGCTGGCACTGACTGAGGCATGGAGGAGATACAAGGAGGCAAAGGAGCAGAGATCAGAAAAGGGAGGAAAAAGGAGAGGAATCAAGCCATGGGTCATCAGATGCATGATACATTCAGAGCATTGATGAGGCTGACCAGAGGTCAGAAGAACCCAATCAAGCTCAGGTTGAAGACAGGGTCAAAGAGAAAGCAGAGAAAGTAGAAGATCAAGGGATGCAATCAGTGGCAGAATGTCATATCTGTGACAACTCTGGTCCCTCTGGAATCAACTCCACTGGTACCTTCAGTGAAAACTCACCAATTATGCACCCTTGTCTCCTTGGATCTCTGTATATAGGTTACATGATACTCTTGTTCTCTATTTAGTTAGTTCTCACATTCTGTACCTTCCTCCAATCCTGTGCAGCACAGCTTCGATGAACTTTGCATCCAGTGCACTGCTCTGGTTATGTTTCCTCTGAACTCTGTCTTACCAATCAGATATGTACATACTTACTCATCTGTCTCCTCTGTAGTATATATAGTGTACAAACCTTCTGTAATGACTTCAGTCATGATATCAAATAGACTAGACATCCTCTGATACTCAGCTTGATGCCAGACTCCTGTTGTAACCCAACAGTAATCCCCCCTCTCCTCCAAGTCACTCTGACTCATCTACACACCTCTGAACTCTCCACAAATACAGAACTACACCCCAAGACTTGGGCAGTGACACACCACACAAGGTGAAGCCAAGGTCCTACCACTAGCCCCGGAGTCCTGGAGTTATACCAGAGTTTGCCCACACAGCTCTAACACAGAAGAAGTGTGTGTGAAGGTGCACATCACATGCATGAGATTAAAGGAGGTTACAGAGGTGCCAGAGTCACCAAGTAATGAAGAAAAGAGAAAGTGGCGGAGATCAAAGCAGAACCAGCAAGATCAAGCAGAAAGATGAACACAGTACTCCTAGAAGTGCTTCAAAAGATCATGGGTCATTTTGAAGTGATTACAAAGACAGTGACCAGAGTTCAAGTGAAGTAAAAGGAGCCTCTAGAGGGGCCAATGGAGGGAAGTGTGAAGAATTAGTCAGAGTGGGTAGTAAGAAGAATAAAGAGAGAGATGTTGTAGCTGAGCAGGCACCTATACAGGGGTTACCAGATCACACTGAATACAAGAGAAAATGCACCAATAACTAGGCAAGCTAGATAAAACACTATACAGTGTATAGTAGCAAGGAGGCTTTGTAGGCCTTAGATTAGTGGATAAGTGATTGTAACTGGAAATGCCACTGAAGTTCTTGGGCTTTAAATCAGTGAATTTATATGGTACAGAGGTTTTTTGATCATGTATGGTCATGATATTCATGTATAGTGATCATAAAATGTCATAAAATGTCATTTAAAGAATCACTGGGCATCACTTTTTTTCATGCTCTTCTGATGCTTTTTTTGCATCACTTGCCTCTTTCACTTGCCTCATGTACCTCCCATTCCACATGAAATTGCCATGTGGCCATTTTGTTTTCTACTGTTGATGCCCATTAATGAGTCTTAGCACTTTAATTTTTCATTTTAATTATTTACATGTCTTGTGCTGCATGTGTGTCATGACTGTGACCACAACATGATGAAATGGAATGCCACTGTGGCTGCAATGCAACAATGTCAGCAACAAGATGGGATGACCATCATGGCCATGACAACAACACAGTAATGATGCCCACACCATGACAACATGCCAATGGCACACATTCACTGCTGTGACTGTCACCAGTGCCATCACAATGGCAATGTGGCATGCAGGTCATGACTCCAGCCACAATGTGATGATGTCAGTGATGGATGGGATGGCTGTGACTGCAACACAATGACATGTCAGCAATGAGATGGGATGGCCATCATGGCCATGATGCCCATACCATGACATGCCAATGGCATGTTCAGACCTCAGCCTCAGGTGCATAGTAAGTTCAGCCACCACTCCCACCACCCACTCAAAGCAACAAACATGGTGATACTGCCAATAGTGATGCAATGGGAATCAAAGCAAGACAGTGGCAGTGATGCAGTATCAGGTCACAAGTTATCTGTGATGTCACCACCACCATGACTGACCACAATGACAATGGCACATCAGATAGATCATGATGGCAGCCATGACAGTGTAGGAAACCAGAGTTTCCTACAGTGATATTCACTTCTCCCATTGTCCTATAGCCTCTATCCGAGACTGTTTCACTACCATTCATCCCAACCTGGGTCAAGCCAGCTGAAGTTTGAAGGTTAGTTTTGAACCCAATGTTCCAGACTTGAGTTCTCACACACCGGACCCAGTGTTTCCATGCTCTGAGTTCAGTTGAGTTTCATTCCTTTTCATGTTTTCCTTACTGTACATATTTGAATATGCCTGAATTACAATTTTGTACCTAGGACTTAGTTTCTAGATGATGTGCAAGTAACCATGACCTTTCCTAAGCCTTTAAGTCCGGTTTCCTAGTCTTTCCCTTAGTTTTCCTTTAAGTTTCCCTCAAGTCCCGCAAATAAAGTTGGTTTCATAGCCCTACTGAATGGAGAAAAGCCAGACTCTAGTTTTCCAGTGTCTTGTGGATGTCTAGTAAGCCTTTTCTACAGTCCTCTTTATTTTCCTTTGCTTTCCTTGTAATTCCCTTGGGTCAAGATACACACTCACATCTCTATTTCTTGCTCAGGACTTCATTCCAAAGTCTTTTTCTGTTTTATAACAGGATGATGTGACACTGTGACTGTGATGACAACACATCAGGTGGATCATGACAGTGGCCATAACAGGATGACAGCAACCATGACATGACAACATGATAAGGGGGCTGCAACTGTGATGTAAGAGCAATGATGATGATGGCATCCCATGGGGGATGCAAATGTGACCACAATGTGACAATGACAACAATGGTGAAGCACCAGGCAGATCAAAACAGACCACCATGATGGTCAAAGCATTGGTAATGGAATGACAAAGAGGGACAACCAGGACGGCTCAAATTGGAACAGGATGGCTACCAGTGCAACCATGATGACATGGGACAACCAGAACAGGTCGAAACACAACAGAATGGCTGCCAGCACAACCACAATGACATGGGATGACCAAGATGGCCCAAATCACAACAGAATGGCTACCAGCACAATTGTGATGATGTAGAATGACCAGGACAGTTCCAGTCACAACAAGAAAGTCACCAGCATGAGCAGAACAAGGCAGCATGGCCATCATGGCCTTGACCACAATAGAATAGTTACTGGCATGGGCATGACCTAACAGGAAGGGTACAAGGGTGCTCATGTTGTGCAGGGCAGAGAAGTGAGGTGAGCTGAGGATACTTACCAAGACAGAGATGAAAGTCCTTGTGATCAAGTTATGGTTTGTCCAAGATTGATGAGATCAACCCTTGTGGGCTTCTTAGAAGCTTGATCTGAAGGGAAAACGAATCTCATTATTAATTACATCACAGCATCTATTGCCTTTATGTAAATACATCTAGAAACTGTATGTTCTCATATGTGATGTAGGTAGAATAAGGTTAATGATGTCAGAATGACATCAGAGAATCAGTCATGCTGCTCTACATATTTGAAATAAGCAAAGTTGAGTCTGGGTTGACCCAATGCAGCAGTTATGGAGCTGAGGATGCTTCAGATCAATGACATCATAGCTGAGTCATAAAGACTGCATCTAGATTGTCATGTGGTCATTCCTAAGTGTAATTAACTTTAATTAGGTTTGACTGATGCATCAGTCAAGCCTAATTCTTGTATGTTTGACTCACTCAGTAAGTTAAGCTTCATACTTGACCTGTGTAACATGAATAGTGTATTATCACTACAGTCTGCCTGTATTAACAGAGCACAAGACCTAGTGTCCATTCACAGAATCTCAACACTCCTCCTCACTAGAATGTTATGCACTTGAAGAATATGGAATGAATTTCAAAGCCTTTATGTTTTCTTGAAACTTGACATTTCCCAGATTCTTTGTAAAGATATCTGTGAACTGTTTTGTTGTTTCAACATAGAATAGTTCAACTTCTTTGAACTCAATGGCCCCTTGGATGTACTGATCATCCTTGCTGATGTGTTTTGTGTGACCTTCCTATACAGGTTTTGATGCCAAAAACATAGCACCTTGATTGTACACACATAGAGGAATTGGCTTGAGTGAAAAGCCCAGTTCTTCAAATAGGATTCTCATCCAGACTATTTGCTTTGCCAATTCTGTCATTCCACAGTATTCCGCTTCAGTGAACGAGAGTCTAACATGTTTTTGTTGTCTTGAAAGCCATGAGATCATTCCATTTGCAAGAAATATAGCATATCCAGTGGTGGATCTTGATGTTTCCACATCTCCAGCCCAATCTGTGTCAGAGTATGCTATAAGACCCTTTTGAGGACCATTTGCAGAATATTTGATGCACAGATTCTTTGTTGAAGAAACATAGCAAACTATTCAGGTTGCTTTCTACAGGTGCTCTTCCATTGAATTTGCAGAGAACTGTGACATCTTGATCACTGAAAATGTAATGTCTGGTCTTTTTCTGAGCATTAGGAGAAGAAGCAATCCTATTACAGATCAAAAGAGACTTTGAATCTTGGAATCAGGTTTTTCTTGTGTGGATGGCAAGGAATTATATTCTGAGGGTAAAGGTGTTGAAACTGTCTTGCAGTTCTCTTGGCCAAATATTTTGATAAAATTTTCAGCATAGGTTATCTGGTCAAGGACAAGAGTTCGCTTGATTCGATCTCTTGTTATCCTCATGGATAAGTATTCCTTTGCATCTCCAAGATCTTTTCATTCCCATCTCTTCATGAAACATTCCTTTTCTTTGAGGACTAGTGCTTTATCACTACCTATGAAAAGTGCATCATCAACATATATGACAATGATGATCAGAATCTTCCCTTTTTTCTTTATGTAAACTCTGATATCAGCATATAGCCTTTGATAACCGAATTTGATAAGAGAAGCATGGAGTGCCTTGTTCCATTGGAGGGTGGCTTGTTTGAGTTCATCTATGGCTTTATTTAATGGACAGACTTTTGAGGGATTTCTGGGATCTATAAAGTCTTCTGGTTGTGTCATGTAGATCTCTTCATCAAGATCTCCATACAAAAATGTTGTTTTGACGTCTAGCACTGATATTTCCCAATCATGTAGCACTGCTGGAGCTAGAAGAAACCTGACTATCTCAAATTGAGTGACAGGTGAAAAGGTATCCTTATGGTCCACACTGAAAATTTGTATGGAGCCTTTTGCAACATATCTTGCTTTGACATGATTGCCTGTTCTGATAGCAAAAACCCATATCCATTTCACTGGTTGAGGGTCTCTGAGCAAATCTACAACTTTCAGACTTTTATGTCATGTAGAGATTTCATTTCATCTTCACATGTAACCTGACATGCATCCCATTGTTCTTGTGGTAGCTTGGTGACATCTTTGTAGTGCATTGGCACTTTCCAGTCAGCAGATCCTGTGACTGCTGCTGCCAATAACCCATTTATCCAACCTTGTGACATGACTTGTCCATCTTGTTGAAAGTTAGACACTTGTTTGATTGAATGTTGAGCAACTAAGCTGGACATCAACTCATACAGTTGTTCTAAACCTTCTTGATTGGTTGGTTCTTTCATTTCTTCATCCTGAGCTTGTTCTTTTTGAACTTGCTCCTCCAGAATTTGTATGTCCTCTTGAATAGGGATTTGCATTGAAGCCCTAATTTCCTGTCATCTAGTCTCTATGAAAGTGAGATCTCCATAAGCTGAATCTGGTTGGATTCTTCTTTGAGCTATCCTTGTGAATCTTTGAACAGGTTCTTGAGGAGGTCTGAAGGTTTGTTCACATTCTCTTCTTGTAGGATGATATTGATGAGGATGTGCTCTGAATCTCATGAGAGATTCATCTTCAGTTTACCTTGGTGGTGTCTCTTTTCCTTATTGAATCAGATTCTTATGGTTCAGTTACTTCTTGTTGTGGAAGTAATCTTTGTTTTGCTTTGTGTTTGTCTAGTTCTTCTTTTGATAATGGATGGTTTCTTCCTCGTCTGAAAGAAGAGGGAGGTCCAGAGTGGTATGAAGGTGGTGGTTTTTCCATCTTCTTAGGAGTTGAGACTTTCTTAAAGGGAGTTGGTGATGTAGTTGAGGAAGTGGAAGATGATGTATCTGAATGATTCCCTGAGGAGTCATCATCACTAGTACTGCCTTCTAGTAGAGCTTGTGGTTGATTGGGATCAAAATTTGCTCTTGGTATTGGTAGTGAAACTACCAGATCTCAAGGTGGTACTGGTATTTCTCAAGATTCTTGATATTCTTGATCAATAGGGGCATCATTTGCTATTGGTTCTTCAGCCTCTACTGGAATTGGAATCAGTCCATCTTCTTGGCCTTTGAGACAATGAGGGAACACTGATTCATCAACAACAGCTTGTGTAGAGTCAAAGACTCTCCTCCTGGTTGTTGACCAGAATCTCCAGCCTTTTGTATTTGAAATATAACCTATAAAGGTCATTTCTTTAGCTTTTGCACTGAGTTTGTCTCTTTCTTCTTCTGGAGTGATATAAACAAATGTTTTACAACTGAATATTTGGAAGTAAGAGACATCTGGTTTGTTGCCACATTTGAAGATTTCAATAGGGGTCTTCCAGTTGTGATGATGCATTTGTTGTCTGTTATAGATAAAGGTTGCTGTTTCTACTGCATCATACCAGAAAGCTTTTGGTAAGCATGCATGATATCACATTGCTTCAATCTCTCTGCTAGATCATTTTTCTGAGAAGTATGAGGTACCGTTGTTTGATGAGTGATACCCCTGGAAGTGAAGAACACATGAAGTTTGCCCATAAATTCTCTTCCTTGGTCTGAACAAACAGAGGTGAGTCGTTAACCAGTGAAGATTTCAGCCCAAGAAACCATATTTTGAAAGTGTTGTACAGCAGCCACTTTGTCTCTGATAAATGCAACAAGTGCAAAACCAGAGTGATCATCTATAAAAGCAAGAACACATTGGGCTCTTGATCTTGGTTTCACTGGGTAAGGACCCATAAGATCTGTGTGTACCAGTTCAAGTGTTCATGTTGCTCTTTTTGAAGAGTCTGAAAAGAATCCACATCCTTTACAAGGAGAACAAGATATGGGGGTGGCATATTGAGGTAGACCAGTGAGATTTTTGACTCCATATCTCAGAGCATTGTCACTTGTGTGTCCAGAGTGCTGGTGCCATATTTCATATGAAGAGGTCTCTTGTAGTGAAGCTGCTTGACTGTTCATTGGTGTCATCTGACATGACCAAAACCAATGTAATTTAGACTGTGGTGATAAAGCAAATACCTCTATCACAAGTCTACCACACTTGTTCCAAATTTTGGATTATTTTCCTTCAATCTCACATCTGAAGCCACTTAGAGTGAGAGTTGGAAGAGAAAGTAGACGCTCTTTTGCTTTTGGTGTATACCAGACCTTTTCTAGGGTGACTGGTGGTTTACCATCTTGTTGGATAATTCTTTGCCAGGTTCATACCCTATCAAAGGTGAATTTAATTGTCAGCAGTTTTTGCATACCATGTTCTGTTGCCAATGTGGGCAAAATCATCTATAAAAGGTGGAAGATGATCAGAACATCCACTGTCCATAAGCCAGTGATCTTTTGCTTGAACGTCTGTGATTGTAGATACATTTTGCATTGGGGAAGATGTGGTTAGGACATTGGTTCCCATGTTCTTGTCTCTCACAGTGTAACAGTCACCATAAGTAGATTGCTCTCCAAGGTTTACATTGTAATCCATTGGATCTCCTTTGTCTGGATCATAATGATCATTCCTTGGGTAATATCCAGGAGTATCCTAGTTTGGATGGTAATAACCATAGCCAAAAGAATCATAGGATTTATGATGATCTGCATACCACTTCTTTCTACCATTCCAACAAAGCCTTCTACTATCTTTGCACCAGATCCTCATTCTTTGCCAGTTTTCTTCTTTCTGTTTTGGTAACAAAGGTACATCTGCTTCTTCGATGTTGAGAGGCACCAGATTAAATCCATTCTTATGGACTTGTGGCCCATTTTTACCTTTGGTGTGCTCACTGAAGCTCTGTCCCATGGTTTAAGACTGCCACTTGTTCTGCTGCAGTGGCCCTCTTTTGAAGGGATTTGTTCTGTTTGCAGTTGCGTTTGATGCTTCTGCAATAGCCTTGGCATGTCCTTTTGAAGGACCTTCTGTGCCTTGTGCTTTTCTGAGATTGATCTCTGCAAAGACAGCATTGTGAACATGATCTTGAGTAAGATTTCCTATAGTGGTAGATTGTGTCAGGTTTGACACAATGTAATTGATGTGTTTTGATAGTCGAACCATGCAATTTATGGCTTGAGCAGATTCTGCTTGATTATCTCCTGCAAGTTCAAGCTTGTTGAAGAGAGTTTGAACATGATTCATGTCCTTTATAAATTGTTCAACATTGTCTGTTCTGATCTTGACATTGTCAAGGTCAGTTTGAAGGCTAAGCTGTGCTGAGATTCCAAATGATTTTGAAAAGTGATCCAGGCATCATGGGTCTTGGAATTTATGATGTCATTTGCATCTTCTCCAGTGCCACCAACAATATAGTGTTTATTGTAGGTTGAGATTCTTGCAGTGATGTTTGTGTCCACAGAAATGCATATGTTTCCAATTGAGCAAACAACAGTTTTCTCGGCTTGCTGCAACAGTGCTGACCCAGGTGCATGTTCCTTCAGCAAGATTCCAAATGTTGTAAGCCTTAAGAAAGTTTTTCATCATTTCTCTCCATTCTGGATGGTTATTGTAACCAGTTAGAACAGGAATGTGACCCAAAAGTGTTCCATCAGTTAAAAGGATTGTCAGATCAGTGGGAAGTTGGGCCATATTAATCTCAGTTTAGAAGAAAATGTCAGCAAAGCATCAATCTGGTAAGACTGATTCTCCTCTGCTCAAACTCCAGTCAGAGGTCAGAGGTCAAGGGGGAATGATTGGCCAGAGATGGCCAGAGATCTGGAGGGTCATGTCTGGAGGGGTGAAGACTTGATGCATGACTTGTGTGTCATGTCTCTGCACTGTCATGGCCTTCTTGGTTGTAGACACATTGAAGAAAACCAGAGATAGATAAGAGGAGTAGTCTATGATGATATTCAGACTGAGCTATCTACATACAGAGTCAGAGTATATATATAGAGGAAATTGGAGGCTATGTAAATAGGTAAGTCAGAGGTCAGAGAGATCATTACCAGAGCAGTGCACTGGCTGCACAGTTTGAGAGCTGTGCTGCACAGGGTTGGAGAAAACAGAGGAGCAAGACTAATCTACATACAAAACAAGGGAAGTATGTAAGAGTATCTAAGATATGTCCGAGTTTCAGAGGTTAGGAGTTGGTGAGAAGTCACCAGAGGGATTAGCAGAGTTGTTCCGGAGGTCGGAGTTAACCTGGTTGCACAGAATATGACACAATCAAAGACATCATCAAACATGTAATGATCAAAAATGGCTTGAAAGTCTGGTGTTCCATCATTAGATCTTAGATCAGAGTTATCTGATCTTCCTGGTTCCCTGAATTGATCCATAATATCCATTTGTGGTTCTTTTTTGATTAGATTCATGATCTTCAGTGTTTCAGATTCCTGAGTTGCATTGTGTGGAGAAAATAGGTGCTCCTCAACTTCTGCAACAGATTGTTCCTCTGAGCTTAAGCCTTGCCTTCTCCAAGTCTTTCTTCTTCTTTTCCACTTTAGTTCTCGATCTCTCCTCATTTCCCATTCCTTTGTTCTTAGTACTTTGTATCTTGTTCAAGTCATGGGAGCAGATGTCTTTGTAACTTGATGCCATTTTGGCATCAGTCTTGATGATATTGCTTTAAAGTTTGTATAGTAGATCTCTGCAAAGAAATGCAGGTTTGGAAATGTATGATCAGAAAGAATCCCAGGTCAAATCAAGATCTTCTGAGCTGAAGAACTAACATAAGGAATAGAAAGAACTTGAGGAAAGTAGACAGATAGTTCAAGAAAGCTTTGAAAAGGCTCATCAAAGTTTGAGGAGTATGAAAATGGACAAAAATGAGAGGAAAGAGGCCATGAGGGAGGAATATCTGCGCAAAAGGAAGAATTGTTATTAAACCATTCTGAGATGCCTACATTTTTCTTCTCAAATTATTGCAGCTCTTCTTCACTGTATTCATCTATAATCTCTTTCAAGACATTTTTTCAGGCCACATCTGCAAATCCTTGGTATATCTGCTGACATTCATCAGAAGCACCATAGATTAGACATCTTTGAATGGCCATAAGGCCTTTGGAAGGGTAGAGACTGCCAATGGAGGTGGAGGCAATGATCTACAATGACCAGCATCATTTCCTGCAATGGAAGTTCTTTATCTTCTCCATTCATTCTTCAGTTGTCTCTTTCTACCTCCATGGTAGAATGAAAATATTGGAGGATGCATACATTGTGATTGGGATTGCAATGATTCCTTTGTACCACCTTGAACCAAAACCAGTGAGCTTGGATATGATGAGTTTGACAATAATTTTCAATCAGAAATGCCCAACCTGCACCTTCATAAATGTCTGCTAGAGGTTTCTCACTGTATGCCCAGCTGTTGATCCCTCCTTGATCCTCCAACATCCACCTGGTCTTGATCCACTGGAGTTTAACTGGATAAACCAGCCTT
>JBBPTO010001301.1:0-16753 GCA_038094155.1 Pulveroboletus cf. aberrans
CAATCTGATCGGTAATACCTGGGAGGAGGAGGTCTTCAGCGATGAGGAACAGTTGCTGGGACTGGAGGAAACTTCGATAGAGGAAGTTCAAAGGGGATAAGAGATCGAGGTGGGAGGAGATTGTGGATGAAAGTCGGGGGTCAGTCAGCTGTTCAGTCATCAATCCGAGGTAGGCTTCGCTGGGGGTTTCATCACGAACGTTATGGGCGAAAGGTGGGACCTTGACAGAGGTTACGGGTACAGTGGAATAGCTGCAACTGCAGGGATGGTGATTGCCGGAACTGGAGTAATGACTTCATTGCTGAACTGGGAGCGGTGCCAAGCGGGCACGTCAGAGCCAGAGATAATCTGGACAGGTTTGCCATCTGGGAATGTGGTGGTGGTCCAGCCGGGGGTGGCTACAGTGGAAGAGGGTTCTATCATACTGAGGAGAATAGAGGATGGAGACGAGACGGTATCTATGAGAGTGGAGGAAACGGTGGAAGGGGAAGAGGACATGACTTTTATTTTTCAAGATGTTTTTGTTTTCTGGGAGATGGTGTTTCAGAAGGGGTTGTGGGAGGGAAGTCAGTGGGGTGGAGTTTTTTATATCTATCTAGGGTGGACTTGGAATGTTTTAAGTTCCATTCTGGGATCCAGGAATTTTCTTCGGCTGAATATCCCTTCCAACGGATTAGGAACGTGCGTGAGGTTGGCGTACCACAGTGTTTTAATATTTTCTCTATTTCGTACTCTTCCTCACCCTCTACTAGTTCTGGTGGGGGTCTTGGGAAGTTCTTACTGTGGACGGTGTTTTCTTTGTAAGGGGAAAGGAGGGAAGTGTGGAAAACGGGGTGTATCTTCCATGCCATTGGAAGGCGGAGTTGGTATGTAATCGGGGATAGTACCTTCGTAATTGTGAAGGGTTCTTTCCTTTTTGGGGCAAACTTTGGGTTCGTTATGGAGTGGTGGAGGTTCTTGGCTTCTAGCCAGACCTTATCTCCTTTGGAGAATGGGGTGAAAGATCGTTTGTTTCGCGAGGCCATGACTTGGCGTGCAAGTTCGTGGGCTGCAAGGGCTTCATCCCTCATTGCAGACAGAGACTTTAGTTGTAGATCTATGGCGGGGAGTGAGGAGTTGGGGAGGACGACAGGCAGGGCACGGGGTTCATAGCCCATCATGAGATAAAACAGTGATTTGCCAGTGACAGTGGGGGTGGTGGTTGTGTGCGAATTCGGTGTGAGTGATCTGATCTGCCCAGGAACTGGGGTTTGTGCCGCAGAAGATTCGAAGGTATGTCTTAACTTCCTGGTTGACACGTTCGGTTTTGCCATCTGGCTGAGGATGATAAGCGGTGGACAGGGAGAGGTCATAGTTCAAGAGACAACCCAGCTCTTTTGCAAAGGAGGAGGCGAATTGTGGTTCTTGGTCTGAGATAATTTTATCGTAGAGTCTGAAACGGAGGAAGACTTTGTGGAAAAAGAGGGTTGCTATTCCCTTGGTGAAGATGGTTTTCTTAGTGGGGCAGAGAATTACCCCCTTAGTAAGCCTGTGGTCGACCACGACCAACAGGGAATCAAAACCGGAGGAGGAGGGAAGATCCATGATGAGATCGCATGAGACCTGTTGAAATGGGTGAGTGCATGAGGATTTAATTGGAGTTAATGGGGGAATGGTGGGGTGGGTGTTTGCCTTATTTTGTTGGCAAACAGTGCAGCCTTCTACGTACTTCCTTATGTATTGGGTGAGTTCAGGCCACCAAAATTCGGTGGAGACAAGTTGTTGAGTTTTCAGATATTTGGGATGTCTGGTGGTTTTGTGGTCATGGCAGCGAGCGAGTATTTCATGGCAGAGGTCGTTGGTGGGGGGAATGTAGATACATCCCTTGTATGAGAGGACTCCTTTGGAGTAAGACCAGTCTGAAAGGCAGGAACGGAACGCTGGGAGTACCTCTCCTTGTAGGGCTTGGAGAGCTTGGAGGATGAGGGAATCAGAGGATGAGGAGGAGGCAAGCTTGCCTGCGAGGGAGGAGTCAATGAGGTTGATGAAGAGGGAGTCAGAGAGCAGGGTGGTTCCTGCATTGTCCTCCCCGTTGATGATGAGGTCTGGGTGGCAGGAGAGGGCATCAGGGGCAGCAAGTTGGAATCCAGGGACATGGACCATTTTTAGGTCAAAATCTGCAAGGTTGAGAAGCCATTGTGCTTGTCGACAATTCAGATTTTGGGGTTGGCGGAAGTATGTCAAGTTCTTATGGTCAGTGAATGCTTGGACGGGGAAAGGGGAGCCAGAGAGGTAGTGTCTCCAGGCTTTCAGTGCTTGGATTATCATGAGGAGTTCGCGATCATAGATGTTGTAGTTCCTCTCAGCTGGGGAGAATGATTGCGAGAGGTAAGAACAGGGGTGCCAGTCTCCATTGGCGTCAGTCTGGAGCAGGATTGCTCTGGTGGCGAACTTTGACACATCAGTCATGATGGTGAAGAGTCGCGTAGTGTCTGGAAGGTGGAGAACTGGTTTTGATAGGAAGAGAGCCTTCAGCTCGTCAAAGGATTTCTGGCAGGTGGGGGTCCAGTCCCAGGAGAGATTCTTCTTCATAAGATCTATCAGGGGGCGGGCAACGGAAGAGTAGTTGTTTATGAATCGCCGGTAGAAATTGGCAAATCCCAGGAAGGAGCGGATGTCTTTGACTTTAGTCGGAGTGGGCCATGCTGCGATCCCGTCAAGTTTGACAGGATTCATGGTGATCTGTCCGGGCTTCACAATCATTCCAAGGTATTCTACCTTGGATGTGGCGAAGGTTCACTTTTCGAGTTTTAAGTGTAAGTCGAGTTCTTGCATCCTCTGCAGGACGTGTTTGGTTCGTTCTTCGTGGAGCTTTGGGTCGGGGGAGAAGATAAGGAGGTCATCCATGTAGATGACGAGCCATCCTTCAGTGATCATGTCTCTAAATGAGTTGTTCATGAATCGTTGGAATATGGCAGGGGAGTTTGTGAGTCTGAAGAACATAACGAGGGATTCGAATAAGCCTTTGTGGGTAATGAAGGCAGCCTTCCATTGGTCGCCATCTTTGATTCTAACATTGTTATATCCCCATTGAATGTCGAACTTGGTGAAGACCTTTGTGTCTTTCAGTTTGTCGACGAGATCAGACCCAAGAGGGAGGGGATATGCATCCTGAATGGTATGTTCATTTAGGTACTGGTAATCTTGGCATGGATGGAGTTTGCCATCTTTCTTTTTGACAAAGAAGAAAGGTGCAGCTTGGGGGGAGTTCAAGGGGTGGATTTTTCCACAATCGAGATTTTCTTGGATAAAGTCCTCAGTGGCCTTCTGCTCATCTGGGGACAACAGGTAGACTTTTCCTACTTTTGGGACAAAGGAATCATTGAGGTGGATTTCATGATCATAAGGGCAAGATGGGGGAATGTGATTGGATGCTTCCTTCATGAAGACGTCTGAAAACCCAGCATATTCTGGCGGGAGTATGGTTTTCGGTTTGGTTTTGTCAGCAGCGGCTGCTAATTCCATGGTGGTGGTGACCTTGTTGATGAATTTCTGGTGTTTGAGGCTGCCACAAGGGGCGAAGTGGGTCCCAAAATGGGCCACTCGGTGGAGGTCTGCATACCTCTTAGCAATTCCTATGAGTTCTGACTCTTCTTCCTTCTGAAGATAATCAAAGATTCGTTTATCATAGACTTGATGAACTATAGTTTCTTTAGGAACAGTGGCAGGGTAAAACCTATCGTGTCGTTTGAGGTTGGCGACATGTCCTTGATACAAGTCTTTAGACTCGTCAAGGGTTTCTGAGATGGTGCAGGTCTGTTTAGACCAATCTATGAGGGGGTTGACCGCCTTCAGCCAAGGTGATCCAAGGATGACATTCTGTTGTCCACAATCCATGACGTAGAAGAGGACTTTCTTGGCGATCCCTTCGATGTTGACAAAGAGGGTAGTAGAAAACAACACTTTTCCCTTCTTTTTTGAGGACATGTCAAGGTTGCAGACCTGGAAGGGCTTTTCCAGTCAGGTTGCAGGGAGTTTGTTCTTCCTAACAAATCCCCAGTTGATGCAGTTGATGTCCATGCCACTATCGATCAGGGCACGAGATTCGATGGTTTTGAGTGTGTGCGAAGGTATGATGAGTTCAACAGGAATTTGCATAGATTTCATCGTACGAGATACAGTTACAGGTGCACATACTGGGTAGGAGGTGGCAGACGTCGAGGCTGTCCTCCGTTCTAAAAATCCTGGGAGCAAAAATGGGTGGTCCTTCCGATCACCTCTTCATCGTCTTCCTCATATTCTTTTAATGTGGGAAGATCTTTGGGGTCCTTCTTCGTCGTCTTTTTGACAGAAGGTCGGGTGGGTTTATTGAAGGTGACATTACATTTGAACGTGGAGTGTCTGGGTTTCCGGCATTTAAAACAGAGGTTATTCTTTTGGCAGCATTCCCTTTCTTCCAGGGTAAGCTTCTGGGGGTGTTGAGTGGACGTGGTGTCGATGTCCATGGTGTCAGGGTCTTGGGAGGGTTTGGTACTGGGGGAGGCATAGGTGTAGGAAGGAGTGGTTTTCCCTTTCCTTGCTTCTTGGATTAGGGAAGCTCTTTCCCATTGCTTCTGGAATGAGATGGCACGTTTGTACCAGTCATTGATCTTATTGGGGACGGTTTCCATGGCAAGGATCTGGATGGAGAGTGGCGTGGCAATGGCTAGTTGATAGAAAGAGATGAGGACATTGTCGGTGGCTGAGAGTCTGGCGGCATGGGCTTGAAATTCAGCATTGAAGTCCACAATAGACGGTGTCCATAGTCCTCTCTTATCTTTATTCATGCAGGCAGAAGATAACCAAGCCAAGGCGTCGGTAGCTTCATCCTTTCTGACGAAGGACTTCTTGAACTTTTCTTCGAAGTCAGACCACTTTCCAAACGAGTTTTCTGCGACTGCCTTCCTTCTGAAGGTCTTGGCCCAAACTTGAGCAGATCCTAGGGTCATGAACAAGAGTGCAAAGGTGACCTTCTTGTTGTCAGTGCGGTAAATGTCAGAGTTAACTAGGAGGTAGGTTGCGACAGTGTCCAACCAGTCTTGGGATTCCGTGGTATTGCCATCAAAGGCTGCAGGAGGATTAAGCTTAAGCTCCATGGGCTTGGAAGAAGACATTGCTTCATATGCTTGGATGATTTCCTGAGGTTCGGGTGGGTCAAGGGGGTTGTTGGGGAAAAAGATTCTTTCAGACTATGGCTGGGGTGTTGGCGATGGAGGTGTCGGCACCTGAGGAATGGATGCAGAATGGGAGAAGTGATGGGCTAGGTCGAGGGCGACTTGAGTCTCCTCCTCAGTGGGTAGGAAGTTGTCTTCATCAGAAGGGGTTCGGTTGTGAGGGATCAACTCGGAATCAGAGGGTTCGTCAGGGCGGGAGCGCCAACAAGTGTCAAGGGGGGGTCTGGGAGGAATGGTGGCTTACTAGGTAGTAGCTGACAGGAAAGCTAGACCTTTTGTTACGACTACCTTGGGTGAAGGTAGGCATATCCCTTATTAGGGTCTGGAAGGGTCAAAGGAGAACATGGCAAGACGTTCTTCGAGGATGAGAGTTCAAAGTTCGAGGGGAACAAGGCTATCTGCTTGTTCTATCTCTATGATCAATAGTCTTGAGGTGAACAAGAGTTTCCCTTAGAACAGCGTAGCCTCTGGAGCGCTACGAAGTCTCAAAGAGCAAAGAGTATTCCCAAGGAGGAATCAAGGAGTGGAGCAAAGACCCAGTGTATTGTGGTACACAAAAGGGAGGTCTAGCTTGGAGATACATGTACAACATAGTGAGTTTATATAGACTAGGATGGAGTTGCTGACAAAACAAATGGAATCGTGTAGAATGTGATTGAAGTCGGACGATGAGTCATGGTATAGTAGTCAGTGATGAAAAGAAAGAAACGTCCAGATTGGGACTAGTACCCATGCGTAAGTAAAAGGGCTGATCGTAACAGATATGAGGGCATTGAATATGTGGGAGCATTGTCAGAATCTGTGTGCTATGGAGGGGTAAAGATACCCAGACTCTGTAGAACTCTGTTAATCCTCTCTTACTGAGGTAACCTGCATGTCCTCAGTAAGTCACTGAGGACTAAGTAAACTAGCTACTGTCCGATGTAAGGTATGCTTATGTAAGCTACCTAATTCATCTACGTGAAATGTATCCAACAGACTCAGTTGCACAGTGGTAGTGGAACAACTTATGTAGTAACCTATGGAGGGGTAAAGATACCCAGACTGCAGACATAAGTGAGAAAGGAAAGCTAGATGTAGCTAAAAAGACTAACCTCAGTTGCACAGTGATAGTGAAACAACTGAGAGAGGGATGATGAAACCAGACTGACTAAATAGTGACAGAGATTAGAGCGCATGAACTCCAATGTAACTCTGACATAATGTCTGGAATAGGATAAATGAGGTCTGAGGGAAGAAAGGGACCTTACTAAGTAGAATGGTTAACTCTGAGATGCTCCAGAGCAGAGTTGAGGGACTTGGTGTGTGTTGACCTCGGAGTTGTAGTGGATGACCTTGAAGAGGTCCAGAGATCAGAGGTGTTGCATTTTGACAAGCATCTGGGTCAGAATCTACACCCCACAGATTGAATGTGAGTTTGGTGACATGACCTCAGAGAATTTCATCATCATAGCCAATAGCCACAACAACAGGCAGAGGGGAAATCTCATATATGGCAGCAGATGTACTATGAAGGGTCTGAGAGAATGAGTTGGATGTATTGAAAAAGAGAGGGACAGCTCTGGCATGTTCATCCTTCATCTTCTTTGCAACAAATGAAGATAGGGATTCAGGGGAGCAAAGTGCGCATGATTGCTTTCCTGTTTCACTATACTAAGTCGTCTGAGCATACAGTATATTAATAAGACCTGTTATGACTATCTCAGGTAGAGATAGGTGCAGCCCCTAAAGAGGGTCTAGGAGTACTAGGACGAGGGAGAATGCAGCAAGGCATTCTATGAGGATGAGGTATAAAGGTTCTAGAAGAACAAGGCTTTCTGCTTGCTCTATCTCAATGATTGAATGTTGAAGAGAAGACTTCCTCTGAGATCGATCATCTTGAGGTGAACAAGAGGTTTTCCTTAGAACAGCATAGCCTCAAGAGTACTATGAGGTCTCAAAGAGCAAGGGGGTTCCTGATGAGGGACTGGGAGCAGGGACTAGAGATGGAGCAAAAGACCCAGTGTATTGAGGTACATGAAGGGAAGGTCTAGCTTAGAGATATGAGTACAGGAGGATGAGTTTATATAGGTAAGGATGGAGTCACTGACAAAGCAAATGGAATTGCATAGAATGTGATGGAAATTGGACAGTGAGTCATGGTATTGTAGTTAGTGATGAAAAGAAAAGAATGTCCAAATTGGGACTGATACCCATGTGTATGTAAGTGATGACAGGAAAAAGGGGCCAATTGTAACATTACCCCCTTAGTATGTCCAAGACAACAATGAAGGATTAAATATCAAGATAGCACCCACCTTCAGGGGAGCCTGTCATATTGGCCATTCCTTCTGCAGTATATTCCTCATCTCCATCAGATGGCAAATGGCAAGGGAAAGCATATTGTCTAGGCAGAGGGATTGGAATAGGTTGTCCAAATGTTCCTCATCTGGCTCAGGTTGAATGAGTATTCAGAGTGTGGCTGGCATCACAACATCTAGATGGTGAGCCTCTTGAGCTGTGAGATGATGGTGGTGAGCTTGATGAGGGTGGGGTTGGTTGGCACAGGCAAAAAGGGCAGCAGGCCTGAGTATGCCTGGGGGCAGTATTATGGCAGATGGGGCATTTGTGATTTGGGCAGAAGATTCTCTGATGGCCCAAGCAGTGGCAGAGGTAACAGGCCTCACCATATCATGGATGAGATGGGGGGAGAGGAGTAGCTCCTTCGTTTCCGGTCCAGTGGGCTTCAGTGCATTCTATAGTGGTGAATTCTGCAGGGGTCAATGGTTCTGAGGATGTGGACGGGGTATGAGGCATTCTGGACTCAGCAAGATCCTGTAAATAATGATTGATGTCTGTGAGGAACTCTTCTATCTTGAGCTGGTGCATCATCATAGTAATAAGCCCTTTCAACTCCTCATGGACATCTCCAAGTCATTGGCTGATGTGAGAGGCATCTTGGTCAGAGATTCCAGGGGTGAGGAGGTCTTCAGCCATGAGGGAGAGGTGTTGGTTTTGGAGAAAGCTATGATAGAGTAGATATAATGGAGAGATGATGTTGAGATGGGAGTTGATGGCAGAGGAGAGGTGGAAGTCAACTAGTTGCTCAGTCATTGGTCTGAGGTAGTTATCGCCTGGGAGTTCCTGAAAAAGGTTGTGAGCAAAGGAGGGAACAGTAACTGAAATCACTGGATGAGGGAGAATGGCAGCTATGCTGGTAAGATGACAGTCAGAATGGGAGAGATGATGGTGTCTCTGAACTGGGAATGGTGCCAGGCAGGTACATTGGTGCCCAAGATGATCTGAATGGGCTCACCATCAGGAAACGTGGTAGTGGTCCAGCCGGGGGTGGCTACAGTGGAGAATGGTTCTATAGTACTGGGAGGAATGGATGAAGGAGATGAGATAGTATCTATAAGAGTGGAGGAGATGGTGGAGGAAGACAAAGACATGACTTTATTTTCTAAGATGGTTTTTGTTTCTAAGCAATGGTGTTTCTGAGGGAGTGTGAGAGGGAAAAGTGGAGGAATGGAGTTTTTTATATCTATCTAAAGTGGACTGGGAATGTTTCAAGTTCCATTCTGAGATCCAAGAGTCTCCTTCGGCTGAATATCCCTTTCAACGGATTAGGAATGTGTGTGAAGATGGCACACCATGATGTTTTCATATTTTCTCAATTTCATACTCTTCCTCACCCTCTACTAGTTCTGGTGGAGGTCTTGGGAAGTTCTTGCTGTGGACAGTATTTTTTCTATAAGGGGAAAGGAGGAAAGCATGGAACATGGGATGTATCTTCCATGCCTGTGGAAGACAGAGCTGGTATGTGATCGGGGATAGGACTTTCATAATCATGAAGGGTCCTTCTCATTTGGGTGTGAACTTTGGGTTTGCGACAGAAGGATGGAGGTTTTTGGCTTCTAGCCAAACCTTATCTCCTTTGGAGAATGGAGTGAAGGAGTGTTTGTTTTGCAATGCCATGACTTGGCATGTGAGTTCATGGGCTGTGAGGGCTTCATCCCTCATTGCAGACAGGGATTTTGAATGAAGGTCAATGGCAGGAAGACTAGAGTCAGGGAGGAAAATGGGTAGGGCATGGGGTTTGTAGCCCATCATGAGATAAAACAGCGATTTGCCAGTGACAGAGTGGGGGCAGTGATTGTGTACAAATTCAGCATGAGTAATCTGATCTGACCAGGAATCAGGGTTTGCACCACAGAAGATACAAAGATATGTCTCAACTTCCTGGTTGACCTGTTCGGTCTTACTGTCTGACTGGAGGTGATAAGCAGTGGAAAGGGAACGATCGTAGTTCAAGAGATGATCCAGCTCTTTAGTGAAGAAGGAGGTGAATTGTGGTCCTCAGTTCAAGATAATTTTGTCATAGAGATCAAAGTGAAGAAAGACCTTGTGGAAAAAAAGGGTTGCAATGCCCTTGGTGGTGATAGTCTTCTTAGTGGGGCAAAGAATTACCCCCTTAGTAAGCCTGTGGTTGACCATGACCAATAGGAAATCAAAACTGGAGAAAGAGGGTGTCATATCCATAACAACTCCGGTCCCTCCAGAACCAACTCCGCTCATATCTCCGGTGAGAACTCACCAATTATGTACTCTTGTAACTTCAGACCTATGTAGATATCTCATGTGACTCCCTTGTTCTTTATTTAGTTAGTTCTCATGCCTTGTATCTTCCTCCGATCCTGTGCAGCACAGCTCTGGCAAACTGCACATCTGGTGCACTGCTCTGGCTATGTTTCCTCTGAACTCTGTCTTACCAATCTCATATGTACATTCTTACTCATCTGTCTCCTCTGTAGTATATATAGTGTACAAACCTCCTGTAATGACTTCAGTCATGATATTGAATTGACTAGATGTCCTCCGATACTCAGCTTGATGCCAGACTCCCATTGTAACTCAACGGTAATCCTCCTTCCTCTCCAAGTCACTCCAAGTCATTTCTGCACCTTTGAACCCTCTGACAAATACAGGACTGCACACTGAGACTTGGATAGTGGCACATCACATAAGGTGAAGCCAAGGTCCTACCAATATCTCCAGAGTTCATCTGCACAGCCCTAACAGTCAAGAACTACACTTGCACCCTTTTCATTAGCTTAGGAGTTCCACTTCGGAGTTCCTAGGAGTTTTACAGTGGTCAACCCCCTCATCAACTGGTCTAGACAGGCCTGTACCATCTTGGAATCCCTTGACAAGTCAAAAGACTTGTACCTAGGTCATGTTGCTGATCTCAAATGGCATGACAAGCACTACCCCACTGCTGCTTCCAAGGAGACTATGGTTCATCAAGTCTATGACAAAAGACTCTTTGATTATCTTCAGAAGGAAGAGGAGTCCGGACTTGTTGATATCACCAAGAGGTACACAGACCTCCATCAAGTAGCCCATTTTGGAACCTGCTTTACCCCCTGCAGCAGCCTTAAACACCAGAGGTTTGTCAACAAAGTCACCACTGCCACCAAGCTTGCAGCTGCTACTGATAAAGCCAAGCCCAAGACCACGTTACCCTCCAAATACTCCGAGTTTTTGAATGTCTTCACGAAGGAAGCTTCTGATCACATCTCCCCATCATGCCCTTACAACCACAAGATCCACCTCAATGACTCCTTTGTTCCCAAAGTTGGGAAAGTCTACCCATTGTGCCCAGATGAGCAGAAGGCCATCAAGGACTTTATCCAGGAGAACTTAGACTGCAGAAAGATCTGCCCATCGAACTCCCCCCAAGCTGTGCCCTTCTTCTTTGTCAAAAAGAAGGACAGCAAACTCCACCCCTGCCAAGACTATCACTACCTGAATGAACACACCATTCGGGATGCATATCCCCTTTCCCTTATCTCCAATCTCATAGACAAACTGAAAGATGTGAAGGTCTTCACCAAGTTTGATGTCCAATGGGGATACAACAATGTTAAAATCAAAGATGGCAACCAATGAAAAGCCACCTTCATCACACACAAAGGCCTGTTCAAACCACTTGTCATGTTCTTTGGACTCATGAACTCCCCTGCCATGTTCCAATGATTCATGAATGACTCATTCAGGGACATGATCACTGAAGGATGGCTTGTCATCTACATGGACAATCTCCTCATCTTCTCCCCAGACTCAGAGCTCCACAAAGAGTGAACCAAACATGTCCTGAAAAGGATGCAGGAACTCAACCTGCACTTAAAGCTCAAGAAGTGTACCTTTACCACCTCCAAAGTAGAATACCTTGGGATGATTGTTAAACCTGGACAGATCACTATGGACCCTGTCAAACTTGATGGAATCACCACCTGGCCTACTCCAACAAAGGTCAAAGATGTCCACTTCTTTCTCAGATTTGCCAACTTCCATTGGCGATTCATAAACAACTACTCCTCCATCACTCATCCCCTGATAGATCTTACAAAGAAGAATCTGTCTTGGTATTGGACTCCCACTTCCCAGAATTCTTTCGATGAGCTGAAGGCTCTTTCTTTTCCTGTCCAAGTCAGTCCTTCACCTCCCTGATACATCTCACCCCTTTGCCATCATGACCGATGCATTAAAGTTCACCACTGGCATGATCCTGCTTTAAACTGATGCCAATGGAAACTGGCACCCCTGCCTCTACCTCTCATAGTCATTCTCCCCTGCAGAGAGAAACTACAACATCTATGATCACAAACTCCTCATGATAATCTGAGCTCTGAAAGCCTGGAGGCATTACCTCTCCAGGTCTTCCTTCTCTGTTCAGGCATTCACTGATCACAAGAACCTGACATACTTCAGTCAACCTCAGAATCAGAATCGTTGACAAGCACAATGGCTTCTTGACCTTGCAGACTTCAACCTGAAAATGGTTCACATCCCAGGTTTGCAACTCACTGCCCCCAATGCTCTTTCTTGTTGCCCTGACCTCATCGTTGATGAAGAGGATAATGCAGGAATGACCCTCCTTCCAGACTCCCTCTTCATCAACCTCATTGACTCCTCCCTCACAGGCAAACTTGCCTTCTCCTTGTCCTCAGACCCCCTTGTCCTCCAAGCTCTCCAAGCACTACAAGGAGAGGTACCCTCTGCATTCTGCTCTCACCTCTCTGATTGGTCATATACTGATGGAGTCCTCTCATACAAGGGACATATCTACATTTTCCCCACTAAAAACCTCTGCCACGAGGTACTCACCTGTTGCCATGATCATGAGACTGCTGGACATCCTGGATATCTGAAAACCCATCAACTTGTTTTCACTAAATTTTGGTGGCCCAGACTTGCCCAATATGTAAGGAAGTATGTAGAAGGCTGCACAGTTTGCCAACAGAACAAGGCAAACACCCATCCCATTGTCCCCCCACTAACACTGATTAAATCCTCATGTACACATCTATTCCAGCAGATCTCATGCGATCTCATCACAAATCTCCCCTCTGTTAGGGCCGTGCGGATGAACTCTGGTGTATCTCTGGAACTCCAGAGATATCAGTAGGACCTTGGCTTCACCTTATGTGGTGCACCACTATCCAAGTCTTGATGTGTGGTCCTGTATTTGTCGGAGGGTTTGTCAGTGCAGAGATGAGTTGGAGTGACTTGAAGAGAAAGGAGGATTACTATTGGGTTACAATGGGAGTCTGGCGTCAAGCTGAGTATCAGAGGATGTCTAGTCTATTTGATATCATGACTGAAGTCATTACAGGAGGTTTGTACACTATATATACTATGGAGGAGACAGATGAGTAAGGATGTATGTATGAGATTGGTAAGACGGAGTTCAGAGGAAACATAGCCGGAGCAGTGCACTGGATGTGCAGTTTGCTGGAGCTGTGCTGCACAGGATTGGAGGAAGATACAAGGTGTGAGAACTAACTAAATAAGGAACAAGGGAGTCGCATGAGATATCTACATAGGTTTGAAGTTATGAGAGTACATAATTGGTGAGTTCTCACCGGAGATATGAGTGGAGTTGGTTCCGAAGGGACCAGTGTAAAATACCTAGGAACTCCGAAGTGGAACTCCTAAGCTAATGAAAAGGGGGTGAGTGTAGTTCTTGACCCAAGGGGATTGCAAAGAGAGGAAGGGAAAAAGAAGAGGAGTATAGGAATGGCTCACTAAATGTCCACAGGACACTGGAAAACTCGAGTCTGGCTTCCCCCCATTCAGTAGGGCTAGGAAACCAACTTCGGTTGCAGGACTTAAGGGAAACTTGAAGGGAAAAGTAGGGAAAGCTTAGGGAACTGGACTTAAAGGCTTAGGAAAGGTGGTGGTTACTTGCACACTGTTCAGGAACTAAGTTCTAGGTACAAAAAGCTAATCCGGGCATATCTGAATGAAGTACAGTAAAGGAAACATAAAAAGGACAAAAACCCGACCAAACCTGGAGTGCAGGAATGGTTCCCGAGGCACAGGAACACTGGGTCTGGTGTGCGGGAACTCGAGTCCGGACTATTGGATTAAAAACTGACCTTTGGACTTCAACTGACTTGACTTGGATTGGGATGAACAGCAGTGGACAGTCTCGGGTTTGGTAGGAGCACTGGATAGGGGTTATCGGACCGTGGGAAGACACCGGATATCACTGTAGGGAACTCTGGTTTCCTACATCCACAGGGGACTTAGATCTGATGTCCTCATCAGCATTGTATGGCTGGAATAAATGAAGGCTGAGACTTGTGTCTGGAGGGAAAAGAGTGGGTAATGCGGAATGAGCTGTGTGGGCCAGGGCATAAAATGAGTGTGTTGACAGGCTCGGGTTCTGGGTTCTGGGTCCAGGTTGTGGCTGTGCACCCTCCCTGACACACAACATGTCAACTCAGGCTTTGGCACAAGAGTTGGAATAATCTCGAAGGCCAAAATGCAGTGGAAAATAGGTGGTAGGCAGGTGTTTGAGTCCTATGGGGCTGGTAGCAGTGATTCTGAGTAATTCTGGACTGATGGCAGCAGTAGTTCCTTCTTCAAGTGTCTCCTTTCTACTTAGGGTAAACCTGATCGCATCTGTGCTGTCCATGTCTTGTGTCTGAGAAACCAATTGAAGTCTGAGGTCTAAACTCAAGGAATGGAATGGTAAGTGTATGCTAATTGAATAGGAAATGAAGGAAATGATCAGAAATGGCTCCCCACAGGGGACTTAGCTTTAAACTTGACTCAGGGAAAACTGAAAATGAACTGAACTGAACTTCTCAGGGTCTGGCCTTGGCATAACTTCTGAATGTCTTTCTACACCTTTCTTCTTCTTTTCTCCTTGATTCTGTAACAAAAGGAAGGGCATGGTATCTCAGCATGTGAATGAAAGTGAAAATGTATGTATCTGGTATGAAGGGACTGTGTTTTCGATGTGCAAAATGTGAATCCGGAGCGTGGGAAGATCGGGTCCGGTATCCGGTAAGGTAATCTGGGGCGTGGGAAAGCGGTGAAATGGTCGGGTTTGGGAACTAATCTACTCAGCTTTGGTTTTTCTGTTGAAATAAGGGAACTGCTATCGTAATTTGACTGTCTTTTGTGAGGGAGGGTGTGTAAGTATGTCTCTGGATGAAAACTGGGGTGAAACAGAGGTCTCCGGTCAAAACCTGGGGTAAAACAGAGGAGGAGAAACCTATTGTATTGAACAGTATTGTTTTCTATGGTGTCGGAATCGGGAAATTAGATGTTGGTGTACTTGGGAAATGTGTCTTCATCGTCTGGCTCGTCAACTTCTATTCCTACTGATGGTACCCAGGCTTCTTCAGCAGGTCTACAGTTTCGGGTATTTGAAAGTCCTGGTCTCGGGAGATTTTCTTCGTCCGGTCTTTCATCCTCTACTCCTTCTACTATGTCCTGAATGATAGGAAACCAAAGAATCGACCTAGAAACACTATTACTGAGTAAGAAAAGAAGTGTCCGGAGCGCGGGAAAAAGAGTCGGATGTCGGGTTGACCGGGTCCGGATCGCGGGAAAAGCTATGTGTGGGGTGGAAACAGATGTTTAGGACTACAACTTTGACTATGAAAACGAAAAATGTCGGGAGATGAAACCGGGTCCGATGCGTGGGAAACCGGGTCCGGATCGCGGGAACAATGGTCTGAAGTGTCGGACAGTCTCTTTGAATGCAAAAATGCGAAAATAGCCACTTGCAAGGCTTCGGAAAGGTCTTGAAGGTGGGATCCTGGGGGGAACAAAATAAACCGACTGTCCTCAGGAGGATCTCTACACAGGGAACTCGGGTGAAAGGTGGGTAGGTCCGGGTCCGGATCACAGGAACTACAGTATGAAGGAAAGAACGGAGAAACTGGGTACTAAAAACTGAGCAAAACCACTTAAACAGGATTTCTGATGTCTGGACTAGGGGATGTAGGACAGAATGGCAAGAAAGAAAGAATATCTTGGGTACAGGGGTCCGGGTCCGGAGTGCGGGAAACCGGGTTACGGATACGGAAACGAATATCTCATAGATAAAGAGAAGGGTAATGCTATGGATCAGGCTCTCAATCATGCGATGGTGCAAAAGGAAGGCAATAGGGAACAGGAACAGAATGGGATAGAGGGTTCGAAGCAGAGGAAGCTGGGTCCGGAGTGTGGGAAATTGGGCCAGAAGCGCGGGAACCGGCGGTTCTGCAAGAAATGACTCGGATTCTACAGAACCTTGCAGATCAGTAATGGCAACATGGATTATTGGTACTTCGGATGTGGCTGGTGACTCTAAATCCACAGGGCAAGCAGGATGAAAGGTTTGAAGCGTAGAAAAGCAGGTCCGGGTCGCGGGAAACCGGGACCGAAGCGCGGGAACCGGCGTTTCGGCAATAAATGACTCGAATACTATCAAAGGTAGTAGGTCAGTGAGGGGAACATGATTTAAAGCTACTTCGGATGTATCTGGTGGCTCTGGGTCCACAGGGTAGGCAGGATGAAAGGTTTGAAATGTCGGAGACCGGGTCCGGTGCGCGGGAAACCGGGTCGGAAGCGCGGGAACCGGCGGATCTGCAAGAATTGACTCGGATTCTGTGGAAACTGATGGTTCAGCAATGGGAACATGACTGGTGGGTACTTCGGATACGTCTAGTGGCTCTAGATGCGCAGTGTTTACCGCAATCTTCGTCTTGGGTCTGAAAAGTAAAACTGGCTCTGGATCTGCAACTGGTGTGGACTCTGGCCGGATTGCAGTCAGAACTGACAGAACAGGGCTCGGATTGACTGAAACTGGGGCTGGGTTGGCTGCAATCGGTGTCGGAGGTCTCGGGTTTGGTATGACTGGCTGAGGGGGTTGGCTCGGATACTGGCAGGACTTCACAGAATGTTGTAGGAGCGGTCCGGGTTTTGGTGCTATGAGGTTTAGGACCTAAAAGGAAGAAGCAGGCAGCATCAGCAACATCCGACATTGGGTAGGACTCATCAGGATAAATGTCTGAGCGGATAATGGTAAGCCGGTGAAGAATCCGGTCTCGGAGACTCTGTGGGAAGCCACTGAGGTAGATCATGTCATAATCATACTCAGCTAGGCGCTTTCGGGAAAGGAGCTGCGCTGAAATCCGGATATAGCTGCGGTGATACTCTCCAAATGTCTCCGGGCTTGTCATGGGCTTCATTCGTGTTTCCTGAGCTAATGCAAGTAAATCAGCACACTGGTAGTG
>JBBPTO010001302.1:0-16741 GCA_038094155.1 Pulveroboletus cf. aberrans
AAGACCCTCTATCTTTCAATACTCCATTTACCCTTGGTGAGTTCTTCCACCAAGGTCCATAACCTTTCCTCTCCCTATCAGTCCCTTGACTGGTAGGACAGTCTGCTACCTCAGAGGATGAGATAAAGAGATCATTGCATCTCTTTAGCCCTGTCATAAAGTCATCATCACTCAGAATATAGTACATTATGTACCAGTGTACTTAGTTGTATGTAGTGTAATACATCAGCACACAACTTAAAATCATACATGAAATGGAGACTGTACATACACATTCGCAATGCATTCAAGACACAGATGGTACATTAACTTCATTAACACAAATTACATGATTCCAAGGAAGTTGATTCTCTTTCACCAATGAACCATAGAGGCAGCAGACAGTGACACATTCATTCTTGACTGATGATGCTATAATGCGCAATACCACCCCAATGGATTCACTTTCCTCCCCTTCCCCATGCTTGATAACCATACACAGTGTGTTCTTCTTGTGTGGTGCATAAGGCTCCAGGTATTTTTCTGATATATTTTCTCACAGGACTGTGCCCCCCTTGGTGTGAGCGGTCAGTGTCATGGTGAGATGTGAGAGCAGTACTTGATCCCCTGAGGCAGACTGTAAGGGGTCCAGAGCATCAGTCATGACCTGGCAACCCATATAGCTACTGTGCCAACCAGGGATGATCTTGAAAACTGCTTGGTATACCTCCAGATTGGCTTTAATGATAGGGTGTAGAATGAAAGCGAGTTCTGGGGGGTGCATGAATAAAATATGAGATGGAAAATAAAGTAGGCACAGTTGTCAATGGAGGCTGTTGGATTCCATGACCCTCAGCATCTGTGACTCAGGGGGCAGTGAATGGGTCTCCAGAGTCTGGGGTGTGTGTGGGTGTCAGAGGAGGGGTTTTTGCTCTCGCTTCTATCACTTCACCTCACTGGAACACTCCAATGATTTATACAACCTGTGCAATGCTCAGTACTTCCCCCTCCATGGTAGTTCCAGCACCTCTAAATACAGATCTCAGCCAAAGTAATGCCGATCTTATACATGACTTCATCTTACCTGATTACAACCTGGTTCTTCTTGACACAAATGAGTGGAGCATTACAAGAAGCAACCATGCATGTATGTTCAGAAATTGTTCGAAGGGTTCCTCGCCATCCCTTGTAATTTCCAGAAACAATGAGAACTTCTTTTCCTTGGTTGTGGTGGGCTTCATCATGATATGGTACTGGTTGCTTATGACAAATGAAGGTGATGGGCACAACGAAATCACCCTGTTGAAATAATACTGATCAATAAAATGTATATGGAGGGATAATCAAGATGTTCACCATGTTGTTGTCCCCAGGGATTTCAAGTGATTTCTTATCAAGCTCAACTGCATGGACTATCCCCATCTGGCCCAACAATTCTCCTCATAATACCATGACTGCATCTCCCAACCTTACATTGTAGCCCTGGTCTCTTGCGAATTTCAGGGCCATTGGCAGTGGTTGAAATGACACTGTTGCAGTTTCTACAATGGTGGGGGAGGGCAGATTGGCATCAGATGGATGTAGCGTGACCATCCCTCCATGAAATTCCAGTACAATCCCACCAACACCCACATGGGGGCCTGACTCAATGAAGGCAGTGTTCCTGAGTTGAATGGTTTTCTTTGAATGCATGCCATTGATATCAGTGTCATCAGATGTAGAGAAGGGCTGATCGGAAACATAGGACTCCAGCATATGCAGGGATGCATGAATCTGGTGAAGAAACTGAGCAGGAGAGCAAGCAAAGAAGTCTTTGAGCTTACTGGTTGTTGAGTGTCATGCAGGAAGGTCACCTCCCCTGTCATCATGTCAATGTTGATTACCCATCCAAACTTCTCCATGTCCTTATGGTAGTGGTTGCCAATGTTGCTATGGGGATCATGGATGACTCGTATCATATTACCCTTTGCAAAGGATCTTCACACACTTGAAATTGATACCACAACTTGTTGTTCTCCATCCAGTGTTTCAGCAGTAACTGACTGTTTGGCATGATTAATATCAACCATTCAAATCATCCAATCAAAATTTGACACATTGTTGACCACCAGAACATCCCTGGCCCTCTAAAATTGTTGCTGAAATTTTTCCAGAGTTACCCTCATGAATGTAGGATCAATACCCGATTGGAGATGGAAAGTGATTTGATATGGAGAGGGGGTCAGGAAGGGCTGGACAAGCTGCTGAGGAATTTTCATCAGCAAAAGCCCAGACATGTAGCGATGATGGTGGTATATGTAGAAATCAAAACCACATATGGGGGCACAGCAGGTACCTTTGTAAGCATCTGGAGAGAATAGCCTACGAGCATGCAGGTCGAGACCAATGTTTTCATCTTCACTGTGTCGAGGAGGTGGCTTTAATTCCTGTAACACAACTAGGACATTGGCTTTATTGGACTTAGCATTATAAGACACAATGTAGGCCAGATCACCTCAGTACCATCCATGCTTTGATATGATTCCCCATGCAGGAACTTCTGGATACAGTACGCTGAAGAGATCTGTGAGAGACACAAGCTCTTTGTGCAGTACAAGAAGCCAGTTTCTAATGCAGTTTGCATGAGAGGGAGAAAGGGTGCGAATGAAACTAAGCTGGTCAGTGGCCCAAACAAGGATATGACTGGGGAGGGATTTCACTAATGATGCCTTTAGTTGATGTTTGTTCCAGGTCATTGTGATGTAATCTGCAGAGAAGTCTGTGTGATAATAATTAGTGTCTCTAGCCAGAGGATGAGAGTGATGCCTACCTGGAATGACATGGACAGACCACAATCTTGACCCTGGAACAGCCTGAGGATTGTTCTGTCTTGGAGATAGAGATAATGATGATGATGACACTCAGGAAGGGTGAAGGGAAGGCTTGGTCATAGTGCTATGACTCAACATTCTGCAACAGTGATCTTCAAGGGTAAGGTCATTGAAGATCATCTCCCATTTTTTGAGGTCACCCTCAAATGCCAGCATAGATACAAAGTTTTTCCAGTAGCTGATGGATGCCAGCTTGCCTTGATGAAAGTTCATAATTGATGTTAACCTATCGAAGGTCTCTGTGCCAAATAACCAGTCGTCAATGAGGCCCCAGATGCAACTGTCATCCAAAAGCTTGCAATATTCCTCTGGCTCATCTACCTCTTCATCTTTGTATTGAAGCACCAGAGAGTTGATTACATCTGCATATGGTGATGGGTGGACATTCAGAGGGGCAAGCTGGATATGCTGACTGGTACTAGGTTTACTCTGTGCATCACCAGCAGTGTCAGAAGTGATGAATGGATCTTGAGTGGGTCAGAAAATGAGATACTAATGGATAGTATGTGGGATATGTACCTCTTTCTTCCTTGTCCTTGTTCTTGTCCTCTTCATCACTGACATGAGCTTCCAAGTCGAGGTAAGTTTGTGCAATTTGATCTGAACCCTACAAAGCCAGTCAACAGCATAAATATGAGGATGCATGGACACATACCTTGCAACACTTCCAGAATGAACTGGGTCCTGAGTGTCAGCGTTTAGTACCGCTGATTTGACCTAATTGACCTAATGCAAAGTCAGAGCCCAAAATGCATTTTCAACAGCTCTGTTACTCACTACTTGCTTGCATACTGGTTGCTTCCCAAAGGGAAACTCCCTGGGCCCTCATCACAGTCTCTACAGTGTTGATCATGGCTGCTTCATCATTCTGTTTGAAACAGGTGAATAACTGAGTGAACAACAGTTGCCAGTGTTGGACTGCATGGTCATTGATTGCTAAGAGGATGTCGTACATTTGAGGAAATTCAATCTTGCTTGTGGTGAAGTCCATGATTGCTTGCCAAGCATCAAGGCGGTTGGTGAATGAGAACAAACTATTGCCTAAAGAAATGCAAACCTGTGAATCAACTGCAGGCCAGGGAGGCCATACTCACTGGTGGCATTTGCATTTGTATTCTCAGATGATGAGGACAACATGGGTATGGGATTCTGTGATTCTGTGATCTTTTCATGGTTAATATCAGGCACTAATAAATGGATCAGTATTCACACCATAGTCTATGCTATATGATTACTTATGCCACAACACTCTGCAATGGTAGGAAAGAGAGACATGAGTGGACTATGTTGCGCCTTTAGTAGTGACAGCCTATTTAGGAATAGGTTTCCTGATTTAGCAAACAAAGCAATAGTGGTGAAACAAATTACCATTAGTGTCAATTAATGTTGCATGGGTGGGCATAGTTAAAAGCAAAGCAGGAAATCATTAGTAATGACAAAGGGTAGAGGAGCAGTACTTAGCTTGGCAAATGCAGGGGAGGTACTCATTTCATAGATGGAGGCTTGGATGTATGTGTCAACTATGGAAAAAATAAGATAAAAACTGACTGACAACATGTTGTGAGCTCATTGAGGTGCTCACTCTTGGGGACAGATGATAACCTGGTGTACACTTGTCAAATACAACCAACTGGACTGCAGGCCAAGTACATGGTGGGTATACTAAAGGTACACTGTAGTACATTACAAGTCCCTAAAAAGGTGATTGTTTGAAGCACACTCCCCTCTGGTGAGGGGCAAAGCTTATGAACTGCATGCAGAGCAAATCACTGTCATTGAATACATCTGGAATTATCCTAACTGTCTGTACTTCAGGAAAAGTGTGTAGCCAAGATTCACAACATGGCTAGAAGGATGGGTTAATAACCTCGATGTATATAGCCCATGAATCACTCACCAGAGGGTTTATACATGAATTCATCATATCTGTGCAATATTTGAAGTCCAGTCATTTGGCATTGCAAGTGCATTTTTCATGTTCAGAGAATTGGATGCAGTCTTTGGTAACCTCTCCATGGAAGGAGAGCATGACTTCAACAGAAGCTAAGTCAGGGAAGTGCTGGGTACAGTCCAACAGTGTGGAAAGGAGTGGTCACGTGGACATGGAGGGATGTTGGATGGGAGGTTGGACAAGAGTTATCACAAGGGATCTCACAGTACTAGGGTTGTGAATATGCATCATGAGCACACAAATGTATGTTGCTGGTCCTCCAAGATGACAGAGGGAGAGGACACTAACGGAGGAATGCTGATAACTGAACTTCATTTTTTGGTTCCACAGGTGCCAATGTGGAGTATATCAATGGAGGGGTGACATTTGAGGAATAGGAGTAAAGCAGGAAGAGGACAAATGTTGTCCAGCCAGAGGCTTTCAAGCTGAGAAAAATTCAGGGATGACAGCAACTTGTGCCATGTTGCACTGCTAAATCCAGTACTTTGAAGGGAGAGAGCCCTGAGTGGAGAATGAAGAAGGATGGTCATCACGAAGGGTATCAGCTGAGGACAAAATGCAAGATGAGTGTCCACCGAGAATGCAGTAAGATGTGGAATTGGGGTGTTGGTAGTCTTGGGAAAATTGATCTGTGGGGGACGGGATGGAGTCAGGGCTACATGTGTGAATCAAACATGACGACAGCATACTAGTTCCATAGTCCATAAGGTGGTGGTGGCTGCAGTCATTGAGATTGAACTACTGCAGGTCAGGAATATGGACACTTTACTGGTCACATGGGGGGTCTGCAGAAAGATATTGACCACAGTGAGGTGTGAATCTGTGGTGATGCTGCAAAAGAGGTCTGCAGGGGTGACAAAGAAGTTCAAACACCTCCAAATCAAAAGTTCCTGAGAGAGAGTCATGTGTATTGACAGCCATCATGTGGGCTTAAATTCTAAAGTATTGAGGAGTAGCAGGCCTGCAAGTTCTTTGAAAAGAATGCACACTTGGGAGCAAGTCCATAGGTCATCCTCCTGGAGTAAGGATAGTGTTTCATGGTGTAGGGAAGTGAAGTTCCCTACAGTGATATCCGGAGTTTTCCCGCGGTCAGATAGCCCCTATCCAGCGCTCCTAACAAACTTGAGACCATTCCGCTGCCATTCATCCCAACCCAAGTCAAGCCAGTTGAAGCCCTAAGGTTAGTTTTGAACCCAATGTCCGGACCTGAGTTCCCATGCTCCGGTTCTGGTGTTCCTGCGCTCCGGATTCGGTCGGGTTTTTGCCTTTTTCATGTTTCCTTTACTGTACTTCATTCAGATATGCCTGGATTAGACTTTTGTACCTAGGACTTAGTCCCTGGACAGTGTGCAAGTTACCACCACCTTTCCTAAGCCTCTAAGTCCGGTTCCCTAAGCCTTTTCCTACATTTCCCTTCAAGTTTCCCTCAAGTCCTGCAAATATAGTTGGTTTCCTAGCCCTACTGAATGGGGGGAAGCCAGACTTGAGTTTTCCAGTGTCCTGTGGACATTTAGTGAGCCACTCCTACAATCCTCTTCTTTTTCCTTTCCTCTCTTTGCAATCCTCTTGGGTCGAGATACACACACACACCCCTATTTCTTGCATAGGACTACACTCTGGAGTCCTTTTGCTGTTTTACAATGGAGTAGCTCATTTGAAAGCACAAGGATTGAGATAAAATGGTCTATGCAGTCAGTAAGGCCAAGGCAAGGATGCTTGTGTGGGGAGTGGGCCTCTTCAAGCTGGAGAAGCTGCTTCTGTCTGAGAAGGGATAGTACAGTTGATACAGAAGATGGGATAATAGGACTGAGCACAGAGAGTGAGCAGGGAGGGATGACGAGATTTCATGCAGATGGTGTTGGAGGTGGAGTAACAGGTAAGTGCAGTAGGATACTGAGGAAAGCTCCTTGGATGAGTCAGGCTCATTGAGTTCTTTGTTGCTCTTCTGCTTGAGAAGAGGGAGTACAGAGGGACCATGAGGTGAGACTGTAAGATCGAGCATATAGAATGGGAATGTAGGGGTAGAAGGGTGAAGTGCAGAGGGTGAGTGTTACGATCAGCCCCTTTTTCCTATCATCACTTACATATGCATGGGTGTCAGTCCCAATTAGGACATTCCTTTCTTTTCATTGCTAACTACAATACCCTGACTCATTGTCCGATTTCCATCACATTCTATGCAATTCCATTTGCTTCATCAGTGACTCCTTCCCACTTTATATAAACTTGTCCTTTTGCACTCGTATCTCTAAGCTAGACCTCCCTTTCATGTACCTCAATACATCTGGGTCTTTGCTCAATCTTCAGTCTCTCTTCAGGAAATCCTCTACTCTTTGAGACTTCATAGCACTCTTGAGGCTATGCTGTTCCAAGGAAAACTTCTTGTTCACCTCAAGATGATTGATCTCAGAGGCAGTCTTCTCTTTGACATTTGATCATTGAGATAGAGCAAGCAGAAAGCCTTATTCTCCTGGAACTCCAGTACTCCGTCCTTGTAGAACACCAAGCCACGTTCTCCTTCATCCTAAGCATTCATAGACCCTCTTCAAAGGGGTACGCCTATCTCTACCTGAGGTAGTCATAACAGCAAGCAGATTAGGGTGGTGGGATCATGTGCGAGTAGTGCCCAGGATGGAATAGTAGGCAAGTATGATGGGATGCTGAGGCAAGGCTGCTTGGGTGAGGTAGTTTCGCTGGGTTCATCACTGCGCTTAGGGAATACAAGGTGAGACAGTGGGATCCAGTACATGGGGCAGAGAAGTAGGGGTGAGAAGGTGAAATGCAGGAGGCAAGCAGGATGGGGTGGTGAGATCGGGTGTGGGCAGAGTAGGAGGTGTGTGCAATGGGATGCTGAGGCAGAGCTGTCCGGATAAGTTACCTATGCTGACAACATGAGACAATAACACATGCTGGGAAGTAGAGTGATCAGATCTTTTTCCTACCAGACCTCGCAGAGATAACAAGAAGGAACTGACCTCGTAATAACCATTCCACTCCTCAGCGAACTGCAAAGTGGCATCAATCAAACTAAAGCTGTCCTAATACTGAAGATATTGGAATATTAGGTAGAGGGCCTATGGGCAAACTCTGAGGAAAGGGATTGCATGTGACAGAAAGCTACATACTTTGAGAAGTTCAATAATGAAACAACTGATTGAATTTCCCATCCTTAGGGGGTTTTTCTTACAAGTGAAGATGATGAGCAATCATATATGCTGTAAGACTTCTGAGCAGTTGTTGAATAAACCATGAGACTCGATGGTGAATAAATACCTCAGGTGGGCATTGGCATGGGTGATCATACAGAATGAGCATGCGAAGTGCCAAAACAATAAGTGTTTCCATCTGATACGTGATCAGTGGGCATTAATGAGTAGAGTGGAAGACAACCGGAGACATCTAGAGATTGAATAACAATAATGTAACAATAATGCACACTGTAAGGCATACCAGATGAAGACAATCTCCTTCACTGAGGGTCTCCTTATGTAGAGGATCATTGGACTGTGTTTAGCACAATTCAAAGGGTTTCTTTTGCATGTTATTGTGAGTGCCCACAGAAACCATTGGCTAGCAACTAGTGGACTTAAGTTTTTGGGTTTTATTGTGGGTGCCCTCACACAAAGGTTAAACCAGCTAGCAACTAAGCCAATTTTCTACTTGAGTGTACTAATTTTGTTAATACATTTGTAGTGTAGGCTGTAAGTACGGTTTGCAGTGATGTAGATGGGAATATAATGGTAAATGGTAGAAGAGGAAAGAGAAACTGTATGAAACATCCTATCCTAAATAGTGATGGGAAATTTCAAACCCAGATTCAGACACTGGCTAAGTAATTTCAGGCCCAACCAAAGTTCAAAGCTGGGCTTGAAATCACCCATCACTATATAAGTCCTCCCTTAGCAAGAATCACTTCTTTTTCCTGACCACCCAAGTACAGTGCTGTACATTAATGTAGTGGCATAGCAGTGATACATAGTCATTGTATTAATGGAACATGCTCATCGTAATGATGATTACGAGAACCTAAGGAACAGCACTGGCACCCATACCCCATCATTTGTGTTCAATTAAAAGCTGCTTAGGTCGTGCTCCACATTTGTTTCTAACCTTTTCAATTGCAATGTAGGTGATAGAGATTCCCACTCGCAACTGTTATCCCTTGCCATCACTGACAAAAGACAATCAGAAATTAAAAGGTATGTGTCTCACCTTAATTATTCTTGAACCAATTATAATCTGCAACACCCATAGGGCTCGATATCCATCATGAAGTTTGATGCTACTTCTAGTGAGTACTACCGCATTCATTACAATCCTTACCACTGCTACCCTCATGGTTGCTTGCGACATATTGCTGTACCCACCCTCGAGTCTCCCTTTCAGTTGACCACAGCGCCATTGTGGCCAGTTTCCAGGGGTTCTTCAATGCTGACCTTCAAGACTCCTCTCACCCCCCTTCATCAGATAGCCTCAGATTTCAAGGTTGCTTCTTCTAGCTAAGACCATGGGGCTCAGGATGGAGGGCTGAGGTCTCCTATCAGGGTGAGTGATTGTTTTTAATGTAATACATTGTCTTTAGTTTGTCACAGGAGTGTCCTTATCATGTGAAGGTCGCCCTTTAGAGCACAATTCAAAGAACCATGTGCATGAAAGAATTGCTCAAGTGTGAACTCAGTCTCCTTTAGGATGTCTTGTGTGGTGAGGTCAAGGCTGTCATGGATCTGGCCATCAAGAGAACCATCATAGAGACACTTACCCAGGCCAGCATCCGAATCTACAGGAGGGCAAGGTCTCCCGATGTACAAATGCTAGATCCTACTAATGATGATCCTGAGATGGTAAGACTGCCCTTCCCTGCAGAGGATCTGTTGGTCTCAACTAAAGTTCAGGTGGATGATCTCAGTGCAGATTTAGACCATGTCCCAAGCCCTGCTGAGAAGGTAGGAGTATCGACTGCTGAATCAGATTGGATCTGATAGTCTTGATGGAATCAGGGTAATTCCGACGTGAAGATGGCTTGCAGGAGTACTGCTTATGTGGCTTTGTGCAGTGCAATGAAAGCACTACTTTGGTACTCCTCTGGGGCACTTAGCATCGGGAGTGGTTACTTTTTCTCCCTTGTCTCTAACCAAGAGTCCTTTTTAGTCAGTTTGTTGCATCATTTTATTCAATTAGCTGTTACATTAATGAATGCATTCTGTTTGTGTTGTAGGGGGCAGAAAGGGTTGTATGCCAGGAGAGTGGAGGGAGTAAACCTTTTGTAGAATCATTCAAAGGTGGCAATATGTCAAGAGGAAGTCATCCCTATTGTATACATACAACTATGCTAAGGGAAAATGATCTGTTGTAACAGTTGATATTATGGGCATAGTCTGTATGTCAACGAGTGTGGTGCACATTTATACAAGGCACATTAAGCTCCTCGTTCAGTTGTATTTAAGTACATTTTCAAGAAATCAGAAACTGCACAATTACCATTGTAGTTGTTGAACAGTGGGTATTGTTCCTTCACCTGCATAATGTCAGATGTTAATCTTTTGATAGAAAGACACATCTTACTTTGTGGAAGACAATCCCAAGTTGATCTTGAGATTGCCTGCCCCACAGTTTGGTTGTCAGGAGATATTCTCAAGCAAGTTGATTGACAAATGTCTGTGAAGAATAGTTGGTAAGGGGAATTGGTGGAAAGACAATCATGTGAGTTACTCAAACTTCTTCATATTCTGTCACTGGCCGTCCTAACTTCTGTTGAAGATTATAGTCACCCCGGTTGATCCTAGAAACCTCCTTGTGGTTTCATTATTAAAGTCTTGGCCTGAGGGGCAGGGTCTTGCGATAGCATAGGATCCACTACCCCTGATCCTATCGGTTCATTTTTGTGAGGAAACGTTTTGTGCTGCATGAGGGGCAAAGGAGTTACTGTCCACTCAGGAGGGAAGACAGACTGACATATGAGGGGACAATAATGGCAGTGGTAAGACCAATGGTGCATTGCAATTTTCAGCATAGTGGGGTAAATCCCTCTAGCTGATTTCACCTTATATACATCTACACGGTGGGTAAATCACTCTGGCTGATTTCACCTTATACACATCTGCATCATTCTAATTGTCCCTTCATCAGGTATGCTAGCCCTTGTTTGCTTGCTGACGTCATTACATCCGGATACATCCATCCTTGTTTTATTGGATGACTTTCATATTAGAAAAGGTGCTTAAATGGCTGGTTACTATTTGGGCAGGTTCAGTGCATATGCTTCACTCTTCTGCCACATCATCACTATAGAAATAACCAATTTTCCCCTTGGTAATCTCAATATATTTGTGTTAGTGGAAAGGGTACGAAACAATAATGAGGTATCCAGTGATTAAAGTTATTATCTATCTGACAACAAAAACATGCAGATCTACTTATACTTGTGAAAACAAGATTCTATGCTACATATGCAAATGACTTTCACTCATAACAAAGTGAGTCAGAGAGCACTCAATGGTCATGCACTAACAGAGATCACAGCTCTTCCTCAAGTTTACCCTTGTGTGGCACACCAAAGCCATGAACGTGCTGGCAATAAACCCCAACAGTTCGGTGCTCTTGAGTGGGGGTTAGTGGTCTCATTTTCTTTGTAGTCCATCTGATGCCTGTCCAACCATCTAACCAGGTAATGATAGTCATGTCATCGTTTGGAATCTTTCATCAGGAGAGATGATCCAGGAAATTAGTGTCCCATTCATGGGGTTTATATCTTGCCTTGCATGGATCAAACTGTCCAACCAGGAAGATGCATCCATGTTTGGTGCTTCTGACAGGAATATCCATTTCTACAGATGATCCAAGGATTAGTCTTTATTTTCATTCCATTCAATCACCATTGCACATGGCAGCACTATCAAATCCCTTGCTTGGGATCCATTCTGTAGTCATTTGGCAAGCGCTGGTGACAGTGAAGTCAAACTCTGGAAGATTAGCTCGGAAGGCAGTATGTTTTAGTGATCCATGTTGATTGCCTGATTGTGTATTTATATTGTAGGATCATTCGTATCATCAACCCCTAATGCTGAGAAACAACCTTACATAGCCTGATCTGTTCATTTCTATGATGAAGGCTCCAGTCTCCTTGTAAGCTACCTCAAGAGTGGTTTTGTGTATGTCCTATTTCTCTTTCTCTCTTACCTATTTGTGGCACTCAAGCAGGAAGTACTGTTTCTGTTTCTCCTGTGATCCATGGGACTTAAAGTGCAAAAGGAAAGTGAACAGACACATGTAAGTGTGCCTTTTGACTTTACCAATGTTTTGGATTGAACGCTTATATACTGCAGTAGCAGCACATGTCTGGATGGCCAGGAACTCTTCATTGCCAACCTCTGGGATGGTGTCAATTACTACAGCCTGCCTATGATGCACTGCAACCAGACATACAATCATACAATTCTTGTCAATGTGCCCCTTCAGATCTCGGTCACACGTGAACTAGGTTGGGTGATAGTAGATGGGGACAATGGTTTAGCATGAGTATTTGATTATCAGACAGGTGCTTTTCATGAGAATCTGGACCATGGAGATGGTATGTATTTTCAAAGTTAACTTTTGAGCATCTAACCCCCTGGCCTCCAGTTGGAGATCGTGTTGTTGCTATCGCAGTGAGTTGTGTACCACTTCACATGCTACCAGTTCTAAGTTCAAGTGGCATCAGGCATTTGAAGGGGTGAGTGGGTGTATCACTGCCACTGGAATTGCATTGAGTGGCCACAGTAGTGTAAAGATATGGACTTCAGAAAAGCAGGTATGTAGTCATTTATTCCACTTTTGCTACCAGTTTCTTGAGTGAAATCAGCCCTGTTTACAGGGCTCCTCCCCTCCTCAAACACAGCTCCAATGTCACCCATTATCTACAAAGCAGATGGTACTTTTTGCCATCATTTGTATTTCCATCAACATTGTCATGCAATACATCCCATCATCCATCCCATATGATGCCCTGCTTACAGTGCAAGACTTCACTCCATCTGCAATCCATCCCAGTGACTCCCACCTCCATAACCCCCTATTAACTATCCCCCCACTAGCAACTCACCTGTTGGTGTCAATGCACTTTTGATTGTGGATAATTGACTGCTGAGAATGAAGTTGGACAGAAAGGACATTTCATCTCATCATAACTTGTTATGACTATACACACTATTACTGGGACCGATTATACTGGATTACCCACTTGCAATTTCAAACTCAGGCATTGCAGAGATTCAATACACTGCTCATCACTATTTAACTTCAGAGTTTGATTCTGAGTATCTTTTCCCTCTACCATTTAGTATGCTACTAGTAACACATATACATAGTACAGTACACTATGTGGCACACTTGTGTAGCAATCTGAAATGCTTGCACAGATGAGATGATATCACAGACACATTTTTGAATGGTAAGTAGCATCACCGAGCTCACTTGCCTACTAATGCCCACAGTTAGCTACATCCCATCCACTACCCCAATCTGTACACATCCCCAGTACTGCTGCCATCAAAAGCCTAACTTCCTGTAAGCTCATATCATAATGTTGTCTACTGTCACTCACCCTATCTAATGCTTTGATAACCAGTACTCCTGTCACCCAAGGCATACTTATTGCATGGAAGACTCTTCTGTGTGAAGAGGAACAATGTCAAGGTTGTCACAATAGCTGTCCTTCCGGAGACTGGCCCCAAAATCCTTGTATGTACTGAAGGGATCTTGCATCCCTTTGGATATTGATAAGTGTCTGTGAACTACCATGAAATACCCATTGTTTCCACCTCTGGATGCTATTGACAGGATGCAATCAATTCTTGTGGGCACGAGTGCTCCTCCAACCCTAAAAAAGATGGAACTATCAGTTCAGGAAACCTCCTGTGTTGCATACTGATGGTAATGTTTATATGTTTCGATTTTGCACTTCTGAATGTCAAATCCTTGTGCCAACAGTGCTTCCATGACATTCCCTGCTATGGAGACTTCTCCGGTGGTGAGAGTATGGCCATCAGGACTGGATACATTATTTGCCATTGATATTCCATGCAGAAGTCTGACATCTTCATTGAATGAATTGTCACTTTGTGTACATCTGCAGCTTTGCAGTATTGTGTTTGCACATTTGATGACATCTGCCAAATCTTCCTTCTGAAGGAGGACCTTCACTTGCACTCCTGTGCAGAAGCCAAGGAGCATGGTTTCCTCTGGTTCACCTGGCTTTTCTTGTGAGTTTCATTTTACACTGAGGAGAGCATGAATACTTACCCATTTTGTGGTTTTTTACAGTTTTTTGCAGCGTTCCAATTATCTGCTCAAAAGGAAACATCCACCATCCATGCATTGGGCCAAACCTGGCACAAATGTAACACAAATGTATGAGAATCGAATGATGGCTCATACCTGGGAAAGAATTCATGTATGTGCAATGCTGCATGGTGATTTGGACGCCAAGGAACATTGGGGAAGACCTCCTTGATGCAACCCAGGTACACCTCCATATGCTTGAAGTATTGTTGTTCATGACAATCAGAGGTGATGTGAGAGGTTCCCCAATGAACCGCTATGGCCAGAAGCATGGTGCCGTGCGCCAGTTTCCTCCTTTACTCACTAGCCTCATCTCCAACACTGCCCATGCCCCACAGTTTGTAGAGTGTAACTGCATCAGGAAAAACATCAAATCATAATTATACATAACATACACAAGTTATGCATTTGCTATGTATATTATAACATCGAATATCATAAGTGACACTTGGGTGCAAAAGTCTTTGTATAATCACACAAATTCATCTTGAGCACTGCATACATGCCCACAAGCTGTGTTGATCCGCACAACCATGCTCAGTCTATTTCCCATGCCTCTTCATGCACTCCACTGTCGTTGTCATTGTCTCACTTATCACCATCTGTTAGGATGGTTGACAGCACCTCCGTGGACATCATCTGTGATCTCATTGGCATCACACTGGCCTGCTCTCACCATCACTCTCTTCACCACTGTGGGTCATGAAGTGTCAGAGGGCGTGTGAGGTGATGAAAGGGTGTGTGACAGAGACAACATGGATCTAGGGAGCATGAAGCGTTCTGTAGAGCATAGTCAGTGTGCTAGAGGCCTCTCAGGCTGTCGAATCTGTTTGGGCACCTGTCTGACACCACTCTCCAAGGATCAGGGTCAGACATGCAGTGACTATAAGAGGTATGCGATACAGTGTGTGCAGGGACAGGGAAGGGAGCAGGATGGATGCAGTTTCAAGCCTGTGAAAGCTCTCATCAGGAGGCTACTGCTGCCCTGACTGCTGCCCTCCAGGGCTGTTTAGGGAACTGCCAGATACCTGAAGAAGTACTGAGACACATGTAGGGACTGCTCAGAGTGTGCACACATGACCTCAAGAATGCTTCTCAGCTCAGCACAAGGCCAACATACATTCCCACAGACCAGCCAACCACCTACCAGGATTTGGTTGTTCCCATGCAGTCCCATGTTGGACACTGTTTCCAACACAGACTGGTCTCTCACCATGCACAGGTGGAATTTGATGAGCAACACTGATGGGGGTCTGGGCTGTGTTTAGTGGGGTGATGGACTTACTCAACAGCAACATCACTGGTGTGGGTGACTTCATGTGATCACTTGAGACTTTTTTTTTACTTAGCATGATCCATTGCCCTCTGTTGCAGTCAACACACCCTGGCACCTTGTGAGCTGTAGTCTGAGGTACTTCACTGTCATGCATGTCCTTCTGTCACTGTGAACTGACCTGCTGCCATCTCCTCCTCTTTAACATAAGCATCGATCCCAGGGCCCTTCATTTTTGTCGCATGCCCTCTTATGGGACACACCCCACACCCAGACCCTGCCCTGTCTCAATGCCCCTGCAGTCATACAGCATGTCCCCACAAACGAGCTCCTCATACCATGACAGACAGCCCATGCATGACCAGAAACACTGCCATACACCTGGGCCAAGCAGTCCTGCTCTGCAAACAGAGGAAAAGGTCCACCCACCCAGAACTCCTGCTCTCCATTCCCTGCTCACTTTTCTCATCCTCCCCAGTTTGCCATCAAGATCCTCCCCTGCATTCACCCCAACCCGTCCATCCCCAACGGCTCCAACACTTCCCCAGAGGCCATCACCAAGCAGGCCTCCAAGGATATGGGCATGTTGGCAGACTTGTATATTTACTATGCACTGACCAGAGCCAGCCAAGAGCGTGTTACCTCATCATTGGTGGAGGAGATTGGCCACAAGAATATTCTATACCTATCATGACACATGCATACTTTCAGGCCTCCAATTGGAACCAAGAACACCGACATTGCCTTTGATCAGTGCCAGCTTCAATGCAGTCAAGGATGGCATCATTTTGCCCATGTATGAGGATGCCCAGAGACATTTAATGAGCACCCTCCTCAAATATTTCTACAACTTCTTGGATTGGGCACTTCTACGAGGAGTCACAAATCTGTGAGTTGCTTCTCCCGACTTGCTTGGTACGTTGTTGATTGGTCGAACCAGGGTGCCTTGTATTTTGCTTCGGATGTCTTAGCTCTGTCATCTAGAGGTGGAAGGTTGTCAAATGTCACGTCACATGCTGCTGATGTTGCCAATATTGATGGCATGGAGGTTGACTAATTTGTCCCACCATTTCTGAGGCTTGCGTATTTGTGGTTATGATACTGTATGCACAGCAATTGTGCTAAATGATAATTGTGTGGTTTTTATGCATAATTTGTCATATAATATGGTTCATAAGTGGACATAATTATTGCATGTGATTATGAGGACCTGCACATTCTATGCAGGATCCCATAAAACACCTTATTTATGTATAATTATGAGCTCATGTTTTTCCTGACACTGGTCAGACAGGTCCTTTTTTCCGCTACTTTTAGGAAACAAGAACAATAATATAATTACCCAGCGAACAA
>JBBPTO010001303.1:0-16737 GCA_038094155.1 Pulveroboletus cf. aberrans
GACAGAGGATGTGGGTGGTTTGTACACTTTGAAATCCGATGGTCCAGCAGCAGGGGCAGCACCAACCTCAGATAACGGATGCTGAGTGGTATCAGACATTGCAAATGGATTCGTTCCGTGTATAAAGCTATAAGACGACGTTCAACAAGGTCTTACTGCTACTGAGGGACGCCATACGAACGCGCGAGAAAGGCTCGCAATGTGAAATCTAACAAGTATGGCGATGATTACCACCTGCGACGTGGACACCTGGGTGAGGGAAAACATATAAGTGCCACGAACGCAGAGATTCGCCACGAGGAAAGTTAATCAGGAAGATCAAATTGTCTCAGCCCACGGACCTCAGGGCGAGCCGGCAAGCCCACCTTTTGGAGCAAGGCCCGTGGATCGAACGCAAATTACGTGTGTACATCATTTGCGTGGCGCGAAAAGACGATATCGACAAGGTGGATATACTCACCGAATACTTGGAGGGTGATGCTGGTGGTGAACGAGTGACGCGTGCTTGTTTACATCTATTTCGTCGTGCCCTGTTTGGTCAGTCCTCATCATCATCCCGTAATGCCCGACAATCACCACCACCACGACGGTTGCGGTCATGAGAGCCATGATCATGATCATGACAGCGGAGACGTTGGTCCCGATGACAATCTGTTCCCTTACATCGACCGCCCCCACGTCATTGCATTGAACGCGACCGGCTCAGGATCGCGTGTCATAAAGCCCTGGCATCAGCGCACAGACGAAGAAGTGGTACGCGACAGGAAAAAGTCCCATCCTTCTCGTCCATTGAGTCGAACCACATCAGTATCTAGAGTCCGACGCAGACGAACAACTGTGAGGCTCACCCATCTTGGACCTATGCTAGACGAGTCCTTAACGGTTTTTCTTGATCGAGAATCATCCGCGTTCCGTTCACCGGCTCTGTTAAACTTCGATCTCTCCTCCTGAAAGCCGGTCCAGCCGACCAGACTCCCCAGAAAATTGCCTTGGTGTGTACATCTGCGCATATATTCAGGTTCCTGACGTTCAGCTGGTCTAGTTCGCAAACGAGCCGAGCTTGGACTTTGATGACGTCTTGGACAGGAATCCAGCACAAGAGTTCGAGGTCGCGATCGGGCGAGATGTGGGCGAGTATGCTGTCAGGCAAGTCTTTTATTCATCGAGCAGTCGTGGACGCGAACTTGCATTGCTCACAGGGCGACGAAATTCTCCAATGTGACCTCCGTAACCTTGTTCGTTCCGTCGAATCAAGGGGCCGACTCGACACGAATTTACTATATCGGATTCCTCGGTCATTGGACTCAGGTAGGCAACATCTCGAGCTAGATATACGATCATGGCGCTCATGTTACGCCAGCGGAAGAACAATCCGGTCGTAACTGTTTACGAGGCGCAGCCAAATCTGGCAGATCACGAGAAGATCCAAGGAACCGAGGGTGCTTTCAGCGCGCCCCAAACATAGCGTGGTATTAGTACAAAGAGTACAATGTACGATAAGCAAGCAAGTCTAAGGTAGTAATGCTGTACAGTGCAGTCAACGAGATGGGACATGAGACAAAGCCATGGCGTCTAGCCAGGATTCATGCTTCCTTGTGGAGTAGATCCCTCCACACTGCGTTGCATAAATGATTGCATCATCTCGTAGTTTACAGTCCCAGGCCCCGTGTTGAACCCTCCGGCGTTCATGGGTGCGTTGACGTTTGCCTTTGACCAGATCATCAATAATGTAATGACGACAACTAACGAGATACCTACGTGCACGCCTGGGGGTATGTTCCCAACTGGTTGGTATAGGTTTGGAGGTATGGACGTTTCGAGCGAGGTCGAAGCCTGACTCGAGGCAGCAGGAGGCTGCTGCGCCTGTTGTAGTTGTTGTCGTCGTAGCTGGTCCTGTTGCTGTTGCTGTGCCCGAACAAGTCGAACAAGAAATTGTTTTCGTTTTTCCGGATCGAGGCTTCGTAGGTGGGCGAGGATCGACGGATGCAAGTTCAGCAGATGGAGTGGCGGTAGTTGCGCTTCTTCGGTCGAGGGTGGAGCATTCAACGTATTTCCGTTTCCGGGAAGATCGGGCAGGCCTTCGGGGAACAGCGCGCCTGCGAAACTACTGACATTCGCTGAAAAGATGAGAATGTTGTATGAGAATTTCCCCGATGGCATCTGCCATCCTATATAAGCGTACTATGGCTCGAGTGAATATATGAAAGATGATATGCAACCAGGGATACACACGATACCGGACTCGGCCATAAATTTGTTGAGTGCCTGGAACTTTTGCTCGTTCGCGGACCCATCGACAGCATAAGGGTTTGGTCTGAATTGCATCAGATGTACCCGGGATTGGTAGCGTTTGAGCCATGCTGAGAGCTCCTGTTTGTCTTTCAGGGGCTCCTTACAAGGCTTCAGGGCAAAGTTCTTGGGCCAGGTGTCCAAACGGCTGAAAAGGCTGCTCAGCCCACGTTCAGAAAACCACGTGCAAAACCCACATGTCACTCTGCGCCGGTGAACGGACGGCCCCAATGGCGTGGATTTGTAGTTCATTCACTACTTGTCCACCGACTTTGAGGAAGGACGATGAGAATGTCCCTTGCCACGTGCTGCGCGCTGGCACAGGTTGACCATTTGTCGCATTGGGGGTACTACTGGTTCCTGCTTCGTGGGTGGTCGCCCCTGGCGGCTGTGAGGACGCTCCAAAACTAGGTGGCCGAATACTCATATTCTCGATCTGTTTTTGCGATCGAGCAGCTGCATCGGGGAGGTATGATGGCACTTGGCCGGGACTCGCTTGAGAGACACCGCCGTTAGGGACAGAAACAGTACCACCACGGGACTGCCAGAGCTGTGTCAACATTTGTTGCGAATCGGAAATCGTAGGTTTATGCTCCTCTGTCGTAGAACCCATGGGCCGCTCGCTCGACGCACTCGGTGCGTTTGGCGGTTGAGGCTGGGACAACGGACCCGCTTCTGCCGGTCCATTCTGGGAAGCGGATCCGGCTCCTTGCGAGTTCATGGCTTCCTTCGCCTGAGCCATTTTCTGATAGTATGTTCGAAGTAGCACCTTGATCTGGTCTCTTAGAGCAGCCTTCGGGGTACGGTCTTTTTGTAACGCAGCCAAGAACGCAGCCTGACCGGCGTTTTGTGCGGCGGATATCCGTTGGTCCAACAGCTGGATTTCTTTCTCCAACACCTTCAGACGTTCTATCATCTGTCCAAATTTCGGTCCTTTTGGGATTACCACTTGTTCGAGGAGCTGAGGGTTCATAAATGGCGGGAGTGGTGGAACGGAAGGTGGTGCGGGAGCTGCAGGAGTAGCATTTGCAGGAGTGGACGCGGATACAGAGGTGGCGGCCTGAACGGGTGGAGCCGAAGCCGAATTCTGGCCAGACACTGTGGCGGGTGGAAGTTGCGACACTTGGGGTGAATCTGGTTGCTGCAAACGTTGGTTCTGATTCTGTGGTGTACGTGCGGAAGAAAGAGCAGGAGACACCGGTGATGCCCTTGAGATGATATCGGGGACGAGCTTCTGCCGCTTCTCCGGGCTGTGATCGGAAACCGGGGCGTCAGTCTGGCGCTTAGTAGCTGTAATATGGTTAGGCGGCGTGGCTTGGGTTCTACGTGCACTTACTTGTCTTTTGTGGTGTAGGGAAGCCCGCGAGCGACAGGATATGCGGCGCGCGCACGTTAAACCATGGGGATTGGGCTGTCGGACCCGCCACCTATCAGGGACGACATTACGATAAGGCCTAAAGGAGAGACGGAGACGAACCACTGATTGAAGGGTCTGAAACTGAGGTATCTTCCGCAAGCTAATCAGGCTTAGATTGATCTTTCTCTGCCCGACGTTTGTCCTGTTCAACGCCAACATGGCAACCACGTTTTGCACTCACCTTTTTGAGTTCCACAGGGATCGAATCCCAATTCACGGTATCTAGGTGCTGGAGAGTGTTGTAGAAAGGTCTCTGAGCAGCGTCAGGCGGCGTCGCTGCAATGTGCAGGAGATGGGATATCAATGATCGATTCTCTTTTTGGGGTAATTGCGTTTGTGTAAAATTGGGGCAGGACATCATCAACAAGTCGAACAACTTGCGTGGAGACGTTGTAGTATGTGTCACGGGTGAAAGCGAACGACGACATACCTCGATAGCAGCTACCAGTCCCTCCAGCGCTGACAGTCGGGAACTGCCCGTTTGACCGATACCGAACCTCTTGGGATCCTCCTTAAGCTCCTTTGCGACCTGAGAGAGGGGGGCGAAGTATCGCTTGGAGATAAGAGGTATTGGTCTTGTGTCGGCAGCGCCATAAGTCACAAATGCTAGACGGAACTACAAACAGACTGTGAGAGGGCGCAGAGAGGACTGGATACCAGGCACACCTGATGAGAGGGATGTAGCTCGTTCAGACGCTTGAAGAGTGGGTAGACATACTCGCCCAGGACACGGGACCACTCTGAAGCGAGCAGAATGGAGGATTCGACGACGCAGGCCACGGCGACAAGATCAACGGCTGGCTCCAATGGCGCCGACATGGTGAAGTTGATGGCTGGGCTGCTACGGCCGCAGGTCCATCAAAATACAGGTCAGATTCTGTGTTCGTTTCTGCGCGAATACTGTGAGAACTAGTCGACGGAACGGCATATCTATGGTACTTGTCAATACGAGTCCACAACAAGTAGTAGAGGTAAATAGCGATGGTATGTAGATAAGTAGATGCGGTATTGGCAACAAAACCAGAGGTGATATGGTCCCAACCAACAACCGGAGTGATGCGAAAAGTCTGTACAGACATGGACTTGTCCAGTGCAGCTATGGTAGGATGATGAGCCAGGCGCCTCCTACGATGCCGACGAAGGCCGTTGCCGCGAAGTAGTACCATCCTGTGGCGACTGGGGTTGAAATGCGGCGTGCAGCACTGGCTGGGGCAGTGTTCGTTCCGATTATGGAGAGCCACTGGGAGTAGCCAAGGATTGTTCCGGTAGTTGTTGCGGTAGGAAGCACGGTTGCTGGACCGGTGGGAGTGAATGTGCCCACGGTGACCACCGCGTTACCATTTGCGTCGGTGGTGGTGTAGGTGTACGGGGTTGGGCCGCCTGGGGGCTCTGACTGAGGCTGACCGACCGGACCCTGCTGTGCGGTCGTGGTGGCGAGAGATGATGAGGTGGTTGCGAGGAGCGGGTTTGAGGTGGTGAGGGAGTTGGAGGTCGTGGTGAGTCCCGTCGTGGCTGTGAGCGTTTGGCTGGAGATTCGTCAGTAGGAGGCCCAGGAAAGGGGTTGGGGACATACAGAACACGGGTGGTGGGGACGCCATTGGCGTTTTGGGTGACGACTGCGACGACGGTGACGCCATTGCTGGGGGAGGTGAGCGGCGTACGGATGGCAGCAGAAGGGGACTTACGCTTCGACGACGGTCTCTGTCTGTGCGTCCGCAAAGACGGTGAGGAGGAGGACGATGGCGAAGGAGCAGAGCCGGTTCATCGTCGTCGGCCTGCGCAAAGGGCGGTCGGCATCCCTCGGCAGATAACTACTGCTTGATATTAGAAAATAAATAAATCCTTTATGATTCGCCAACGCATCCTCTTTCTGTCACGCGCCTTCTCGTTCTCGGCGCCGTCCCAGGCAAAGGCGAAGAAAATGCCGCCCAAAAAGGCACCCGTCCAGGAGAAAAAGGTCTTGCTCGGTCGTCCAAGCAACAACCTCAAGATCGGCATCGTCGGTGCGTCTCCTCTCCGCACCCTGAAAAATCGATCGTGACCGCATCAGGTCTCCCCAACGTCGGCAAGTCCTCCTTCTTCAATGCGCTCTCCAACACAGGTCCGTCCGTTTCCCCCCGCGTCATCTATCCCACTCACACCCCCCCAGACCTCGGAAAGGCCGCCAACTTTCCTTACGCGACAATAAATCCAGAGGAAGCGCGTATCCCAGTCCCCGATCCCCGCTTCGAGTGGCTCTGCGATCTCTACAAGCCAGCCTCTCGCGTTCCAGCCTTTCTCACCTGCATCGATATCGCTGGTCTCACCGCCGTGCGCACTCCATCCAATTTCGACTGTCTCCCATCTGAACCAACATTAGGGTGCATCCACCGGTGCAGGTCTGGGAAACGCCTTCTTGTCCCACGTCCGATCCGTGGACGGCATCTTCCAGGTCGTCAGAGCATTTGATGACCCAGAAGTCACCCACGTCGAGGGTGACGTGGATCCTTTGCGAGACATGGAAATCATCCAGACGGAACTACGGCTGAAAGACATTGAATGGGTCGAGAAACATTTAGATGGTCTGAAGCGCGGTGGTCGCGCTCTCGGCAACACTAACTTGGCAGACAGAGCCAAGAAGGAGGAAATCGTATGTTCCCCCTCTACCTATTTGGCCCGATCGCCTGCGGACTAATTCTACAAGGCTATAGTTGAAAAGGTGTTCAAGACCCTAACAGTCGACAGCAAGGACGTGCGCAAGGGTGATTGGACAAATAAAGAGGTATGCATCAAGAATCTTGGTTCCTTTCCTTTTTTTTTTCTTCTGTGATGAAAAAGAGCTTCGCGCTCGAATAACCCAGCTCATTGAGGTGGGAGTAACGCCCCATATACCTATGATATGACGTTCAATCTGAGAATTCTGACCCTTAATCACTGTACTAAAGAATGCTAACCTTGTTCTTAGGTAACCATTTGTTTCATAAACATCGCCGTGGACATGGCATATGCTCTGAAACCAATCCCTCACTTGCCTTGTCATACTCGCTGTTACTCGGAACTGATTCCAACTGGTAGATCGAGGTTGTCAACAGTCTCTCCCTCCTGACAGCCAAGCCTGTCACCTATCTCGTTAATTTAAGTGAAGCAGATTATACTCGGAAAAAGAACAAGTGGTACGTTATAGTCGTGTGCTCGTAAATAGCCGACCGTATCTCTGTAGGCTATCGAAGATCAAAGCATGGATCGATACCAACAATCCTGGTGACCCTTTGATACCGTTTTCCGTTGCGTTGGAAGAACGTCTCTCGACACTCAGCGACGAGGAGAAGGCGGCGGCACAGAAGGAGGGAGCTCCGAGTTCGTTGGGCAAGATCACGCAAGCAGGCTACGCGTCTCTCGATGTGCGTGACACTTGGATCTGTCCATTGAACGGCGCTCATTGTTCAATCTTCAGCTCATCCGATACTTTACCTGTGGGCCTGATGAAGTTCGGGCCTGGACGATCCGACGCGGCACGAAGGCACCCCAGGCTGCTGGCGTCATTCAGTAAATTTCTCGTGTTGTGATTATCTTCCGCTGCCACTCAACCATCTCTCCAGCTCAGACTTTGAGAACAAATTCGTCTGTGGTGAAATCATGTCCTACGAGGACCTCAAACAACATGGCAGCGAAGCTGCTGTGAAGGCTGCGGGGAAACTGCGTCAGCAGGGCAAGCCTTACGAAAGTGTGTTTCGTTCTCACACTCCTCGATCCCGTTGATCTGACACCACCAAAGTGGCCGATGGAGATATTGCTTACTGGAAGTCTGGGGCGTAAAGGATCGTCAACTCTGACGCGCAGAATAAACTGTGTACTATGGATGCTTAGTATGCTAGAAGTGCTTTCGTATAATTCAGGATCGTCGTAGAAGCGTTTGAACTAGACGATTTTTTGAAGGTGTCGTCAGACTTTCTAGGTGACCTCGAAGCCAACAAGATGCTCTAATCCCGAAACATAGCAACGTTATCACCACCCATACAAGTGGGAGGGCGGCGTCTCTTATCTCTTATTCTTTGACCTCGTCTTGTTCGCTGGATACTTCCTCGGTCCCGCCCACGTTTCCGTTGACTTGAGTTGTTGGATACTCGATGATCGATTCTAGGTGAGCAAGAGCAGCCTGTAGGGGTGTCTAGTATGGGGCGTAACGGTTGTCGTTGACAAAATCACTGCGCACCCGCCCGACTTCGCTCAGCTCTTCTCCCTCTTCTCCGGCGTCGAACGTCTCGAAATGATCCTCTGTGACGAAATCGCCCTCTTCTTCCGACATGTATGGGTCGGGGTGCAACGACGCGCAGACGGACAAGGCTTCAAAGATGGGTTCCACTGTACGACGAGATCATGGACGCGTTCGAGGGAAAGACGGGAGGAACGCACGCGAAGCGGGGTTTTGGGGCACGATGATCAGTTCGCGCATCTCTGTCACGTCTTCGGACGTTTCGTCGGGCAGGGCTGGCGTCTCGTCCAGCTGGCAGTATATAGATGGTGCGTTGCCTTCTGCGCGCGATATCGCGTGCAGGGTGATCGCGGGGTACTTGACCTGCAGTCCACGGCCGGTGGTCGACATGAACACGAGGGCGCTAGGGGAACGATGAGCGAGGCGCAGAGACATGGACTGCGATCTGTGTACCTCTCGATGATGTAGAGCACGCCGTTGGCGCTGTCATCAGACGTGAACGCGGTGAGGGGTGGATCAAGAGTGATGGAGACATTTTCTTCCTTGTGACGAAGGACGGGGCGTATGTCGTTGAACGAGGACGGGGTGGATGCGACGACGTTTCTGTGCTCCTCCGCGGACACAAAGTCGGGAACGGCGGCGATGGTGGCGAGCGACGGTTCGGAGGACATTGTGATCTCACTGGTTATTTGGGAAATCAGTGATAAGCTCTTGGCGAGTTGATATAATTGCCCAATAATTGTTCGTCACTTGCCACAGCCAAGGAGTATTTATACTCCCACTCGGTCACCTCACTCCCAATGGCCACCCAAACTGCCGCCCTGCTGGGGCACATCGCGAGCCAGATGCAGCTCAACGTCGCCTTTTTAGAGTCGCAAAACTATCTGTCACCCCAAGACGCGGCTACTATGAAGGAGATCCTCGGGCGTCTGCCGGTGGAGACTGTGACGACCGTGACGACCCAGGTCAGAGTGGTCGCAGCCCCAGCCCCTGGGGGACGCGGTGTCCCGCCTGCCCCAAGACAGGTTCCGGCACTCCCAGCGGGTGATGATACTGTGTATGCCCGCGCCATATGGGCATACAACGAAGACGGTACTGTACGAACGACACGTCCACTCTTTGATTCGACTTGCAGCTGACTCACGACGACAGGAAGCCAATGACCTGTCTTTTGCTGCGGGCGAGATGATCGAAATCGTGTCGGAGAAGAACGGGGACTGGTGGCTCGGCAGGGCACGCGGAAAGGAAGGACTCTTCCCCTCGAATCACGTCGAAAAGGTGGCGTCTGCTGCGCCGGCGCCGAGCGCAGCGAAACCGTACCGCCCGTTCGGAGCTGCACTGCATGGGACGGACATGCCGCCGGCGGACGGCACGGGGGTGAACTCGATCGGGTTGCAGCAGGCGTCGAGTCAGGCTGAAAAGAAGAGCAGGTTTGGTGGATTGGGCAACACGGTACTTCGTGGCACGACTGGCGAGGTGGTTTGCGCTGATCGAATTGCAGATGGCGAACTCTGCTGCTGGCGGCGTTGGGTTCGGCGCTGGTAGGTCGTCCGTCTTGTCTATTTGTATGGCTCTGAAATACCGTTTCAGGTGCTGCGATCGGCGGTGGTTTGGTGAGGGCGATCTTCTGAGTAGTAATAGAAGTAATTTATGTGGTAGATTCCTGTTCTGGGACCCTGGGAAGGACGTACGCTGCCTTGCGCAGCCAGACATATTTATCGTCTGTCCACATCACGCAGGTCTCCCCGTTCACCTCCATGTCGTTGTTCGAATCCGTCAAGGATGGACTGGATCGCATCTTGCCGAAGCGAAAGAGCACAACAGTGTCCAACTCGGTGTCGGGTGGGATCGCTGTCAGATACCAGGACGATGTGAGGATTCCTGCTCTTCTTCTCCTCGTCCAACACTGGTTACGTAATTCTCTCTTCTTGCATGGACCAGTCTGGCACGCTGGTCCTGCTCCTCTTCGTCCCCCTCCTCTGGGTCGTATGGCTTGCGGTCCTTCTTCTCCATGTCTCCCCTGCAGCTCGACTGACCCCCTCCTCAGATGATCATATCCAAGCCCGCCATCATCTTCCACACCTCACAAGCCTTCTTCAACTTCCTCTCCATGGCCTGCTTTGCCAGCGTCGCCAACTTCCAAGCAAAGTGGGGCGTTGGCCCGTGTGAGTACCACACCCGTCCCCTTTGCTCCGTCCTTGACCCTTTCCAGCCGGCCTCACCGGATTCGCCCTCTTCGTGTCCATCACTGGCATTTTTCTCTCTCTTTTCCTCCTCTTCGTCCCTGTGGTCTACGAAAAGTACGACAAGTTTGCCCGCCTTGCACGAGCCCTCCACGAAGTACGCGTTGCGTTCATTCTTACGGGTGTCGGCTGCACGTTCAGCCTGCTCATCGCGTGCGTCTCCTTCATTCCGCCTTCATATCTCCCTTTCTCATGCCTCTGTTTCATCTCTAGTTTCATTACGACCATCTCCGCGTGGACCGAAGCCGGATGTAAAAACGCCAGCAACGACCCACATGCATCGCTTGGCACGGACTTTGTCAATGGCTTGCCTTCGTGGTGCAGTACCAAGAAGGCGGGATGTATATTCTTCTGGCTCACTTTTGGTACCGTGTCACTACCTATCATCCCGACCTTTCTTTGACATGGCCTCCAGGTTTCTGGCTTGCGTCATTCGTCTTCTTGATCATAAATTGGCGATCAGGCAACCTGACTACGCGTCCGTTGGACCCGCCGTTTACCCGCCCCGATATCGAGGAGGGAGAAGAGGAGGAGGAGGAGGAGCCCGAGACGACCGCATACCAACCTGTCGGATCTATGCCACCACCATCCGCCCCTATGAGCATACCCCCGACAGCTCCTCCGCCTCTTGACGCAGCCCCCCGACGATCCACCTACGATGATTCCAATGCTCCCAACCCGTCCTTTGCCGACGCCAGCCGCTGGTCTGCGACTACCACGACCACGACGACCACGACTGCGCCAAGCACCACTGCATTCTCGGGCAGCGCACCACAAAGCAGTGGGTACGCGACACCTCCCGCTGTGGCTTCGCGTCCGTCTTCGGACGCGTACGGCGCGTTCTCGGACCCTGCGCCATCAGGGTTCGGTGGCGTGTCAAATTCGTTTACTCCACCAGCCCCCGGAGATCCGAACGGACCACGCATCAGTCGGACGATGCAATATGCAGATCCATACGCGGCCGTGCGGGCATCACTGGCCGCGAGTGGACACACTCGTCCGCCGAGTTACGACTCGTATTCGGAATACCGATAGAACTCGGTTGTTGGACGATTTCTGTTGTATTCACCTGTGTTGTTCACCGCGGAACCTTCGCACAGATGTATCCTAGACAGCGTGTGACTTTTGAGTTGAATGTTGATGTTTATTGCGGCCGAGGTCTCACCACGTTGGACTGCGTCAGATCTCCCATCTGACATATGGCTCGACAGCGCCGCCCACCCGATGCCCCCCCGCCAAAACAGCCCGGACTCCTCTCGCACGTCTTGAGCTTCGTCTCGCGCGAATTCGAGTCCTTCGTGATCAATGCCACGGCTCGTCCAGGCAGTCGCATCCCATCCCAGTCTGCCCGATCCTTTCCTCAACATACCCAGCCGAGCCAGCCCCCGCGCGTCAAGAACGCAAGGAAGAAACGCGGTAGAGACCCGGAGAGGGGTGTGAACGACGACGAGGCGCGATACAGGTCGAGGAAGCAGCACCACCGCGAACGCGAGACGCGCAAACTCTTTCGTCCTAAATCGCAGTCCAAACCCGCCAGTCACACCCATGTACAGCCGACGTACGCCGACGACGACCGAGGCAAGTCTTATTTTCTGCGTCGTGGTGGTGTCGTTGAACTGCTCTACGCAGGACTCTCGGCCAGCGACAAGGAACGCTCTAAGTCGCCTACGCCTCGACCACCCCCCACGTTTCTTGTCCCCGAGCTACCAAAATTGAGAAAACAACCGTCCATTACGATGCCTGGGTCGCTTTTTCCTCGGTCACCTTCGTTGGTGCCAGACCCACAAGGCGGGGTTCAGGCGGCCGCGTTCAGTCCGACCCCTGTCCAACTATCTCGCCCTGCAGACAAAGCCGAGGCTGGGCCATCATGGAACTCGTTCACCATCGACGCTGTAAACCCCGACCAACTCTCTCTCGATCAGTACGTTTCCCCCTGGCGTACGCGTTCTGTCGCTTCGGTCAAGGATGCGGTACACCGGTTCACTGCGACGGACGGCGCCGAGGCCGACTTCTCTCTCATGTTGCCCAGTCCTCATACGTCCCCGCGCAAACCTGTCTCCAAGGTTCCGTCTGCCGACGAGGCGTCTCCGCCCCGCCCACCCTCGGTTTCTTCTGCGTCGAGAAAAGGGAAGGAACGGGCCCGAGACGATGGAGATGAGGACGATTTGGATTTCATCGTTGGTAAAAGTAGGGCGCCGGACGGCGTCGTTGCCAAGGAACGCGAGTTGAACGCTGCTCGGGAAGAGCAGCGCGAGCACGAGAGACGTTCGAGCGGGGACCAGAGTAGGCGAGCTTCGGATGAGCGTGAGCGGGATAAACGTCGGATTAGAGCCCTCGAAGAAGAGGTCAGGAGATTGAAGGAAGAGGTGTGCAGGTTTTTTCTTCTTCTGAGCACGTCGGACTGACGGCGTTGATAGCTCTCGAGAAGTCAAGTCCGGTCTTCTCCTCCTCCGTCTCTTGGTGCCCCGCCTCCGCCTCCACCGCCCCCACCACCGCCCCCTCTGCCCCTGCGGATCGACACAGCTCCTTGTACTCCCACTACCATGTTTGCGACCGCTCGCGCTTCTCTTCGTCACGCGATGACGCCCGTCGAAGCACCCATCAACAACCCTGGATTGACTCGGACTAGGAGAACAGGCCAGCCCACTGTCAACGTTCCATCCGAAAAGATGGCAGCCTTTTTGCACGAGATCAAGACTGCCAAGTTGAGGAGAGTCGGTTCTGGCATTAATGCGATGGGCGGTGATGGTGTGGCCGGACCGTCGGGTTTGAGCAAGAGCGTCAGCGTCACGGCCAGCGCCGCATCGATGGGTCCCGCTAAACTCAGTGCCAAGGAGTTGTTTCGTCGAAGATCGTTGGCGAGTCTCCGCGTTCCAATCGGCTCTTCTCTGGCTGCACCCGTGCCGCCAGCCCTCTTGGCAGCATCGATGGGACCAGAAGCTCGACTGGGCCAGAAGCGCAAGGTGGATGCGCTGGGCATTGATGAGTTGACGGACGCACCGGGTACGTTGTCCTTTTTCCCCCTTGAACGTTGGGTGTCCTCTGACGAGCGCAACTTGACGTGCACAGCGAAGCGCCGGATGACAGAGGTTTCCTCTCAATCTTCTTCGGATTCGAGTCAGCGTGTTACTGCCTCGTCGGACACGTCGTTACCTGGTCTTTCCCTCCCGCCTCGCCCACTGTCGACCAATGAAACGGACGTTACTACGCCCTCGCTCTGTTCAGACAATGACCGCGACGAGAACAGCATTGAGGACCGAGTTCCATCGACTCCACCCGGATCCCGAACCACCGCTGCGACCCGAAAAGCGTCCAAACTGGATACGCAGGAAGAGCAGATCGATGTCATTGACGTCGACATGGACGATTCACACCTTCAACCTCGGCCCACCAGTCCTGACTCCGTACCTCGCCGCGCTTCTGATTTATTCAAAAAACGCCCGCCCATGTCTCCAATACCCTTTCCTACACCCCGAAAACCCTCAGCGCCCGCACGTACCAAACGAGGAGCAACTCCGAAGCCGAAATCTCTTTCCACGATGGACTCGGACGTAGACGGCGAGGATGGAGCAAAATCACAAACCGCGCCCGTTCCATTCCTCTCGCTCATTCCCGTCGTCAAACCTAAATCAACCAAATCGAAGACGAAACCTGCCTTGGCAGGCAAAGGCCGCCCACGAACTTCGACGCAACAAAACGGTCGCCCGTCCATGTCCTCCATGTCGTCGGGATCGGGGTCGAGCTCTCAGGGCAAACGCAAGAAAGCCCAAAAACGGCGTCAGACGCTCGACGAAGAGCTACGCAATGCAGAGGCGCGTTCTTCGGACATGGATCAATGCAACGACGAGCTGGATCTGGAAGAAAAGGAAGAAGATGTATTTATCGCCACAGGGATGAAGAGCACGCGGAGAGGGTTTCTCGCGCATGGTGGCGGAGGGGGAGCCCCCGTATTTATGGGCATGGGGTATGTACAAGGAGCGGTGTTGGATAGCGCGGACGAGGATGGGATGACAGCAGCGCAACCGAGGAAGGTGCCCAAGCCGACGAGTCAAGCCTCCTTCATCCCACGACCGAAAGCTAGGACGTGATCAATGAGGACTGGAAGACGATATCTCTGCTATATTGCGATACCAAAGTCCTGCTATTTATCCGTATTTCGTCGAATGTATGTATTGTTTTTTTGCGTACCAGTAGTATCAGCCAAGTATTAGCTTCAGCTCCCACTGCCTCGTCTTTTGCTAGCGCTAGTTTTCGACTTCCAGAGAGGGATCTACCCTATTGGATGACTGATGCATTATCTCTGCGGTGGAACGGCATTTGCTGGGCTATGCAACCCTACCAGCTAGGTGGACGTTGGGTCAGGTTCACTTGACGCCACGATGGACCTGCAAGGCTTTTCCGAGAGAACGAGGCGTGGTGTCGAGCGACTTCGTGCACATGGCATTCTTTGCCAACCGCCAGATTTGTGAGTCTCAGGTCATTAATCCCTGCGGACAAAAGCTTAGATCGCACCCCAGGTCCGGCATCCCGCAAAAGAAACTCGGCGCCGTGTTGGTCCTGCTCTATGAGCTAGAAGGCGAACTCCGAGTCCTCCTTACCACACGCTCGAAGCACCTCCGTGCGCATCCCGGGCAGACCGCATTACCGGGAGGCAAGGCGGACGAGACCGACACAGATATCGTTCACACTGCCGTAAGATTCCGATTTCCCACTGGATACGCTTTCCGCTCCGATTCCTTTCCCCTCCCTGCCGATATGACTTGACGCACGTTCTTTCACTCGCACAGTATAGGGAGGCCCAGGAGGAGGTTGGACTCCCTCTCGATTCGCCCGACGTGCACACCCTGTGCACGTTACGACCGTTCCTATCCCCAGGCCAGCTCATCGTCACGCCCGTCGTCGCGTTCCTCACGAATCCTGCCGTCCTTGATACGCTGAAGCCTTCCGTCGACGAGGTGGACCACATCTTTGACCATCCGCTCGAGGCCATTCTCGATCCGTCCCTGGCTGGGAAGGAACCCCTGGTGCCAGCGGGAAGCGAACACTGGCCCTTTCCCGACGACTTTCACGTGAGTCGCACTCTCGGGACGAGACCGGATCGTGTTTTCAATGCTTTGGGAACGACAGAACTGGACCGACGTCGTCATCCAGTTCGACGAGACGGAGAGCGTGCCGTGTCGCAACCACCGCCTTCGTTCTTGCGCCTCGCCCGTCGAGGGCTTGACGGCCGACATCCTCGTGAGTGCAGCGGTTACTACGCCGCGCGATCGTCGTTTACTGTAAACGCTGATCGTTCTCTTGTCATAGATCGACGTAGCGGGCATCGTTTTCGACAAGACGGCGACGTACGAACGTTATCCCCCCGGCAGGGGCGTCTCGTATTTACTCGACCTGAGAATGAACCAGTATCGAACAACAGGGTCTAGTGCTAATTCGCCGTCGATCGCATAATAGATTCTAACGTTTGCACTTTCTCTTCTGGAGACGTTTAAAAGACTCGGACTTACCACCTACTGCCGGTGAGTGAATTTCGAACCGCGTCTGCAGAGGAAGCAAGGACAACTCTGAGCTCGTCTGGAGCTTCCGGTGATGACGTCACTACTTTGCCTACGGCGACTACCTAGTATGAAATCGTCGCGAAAGTGAAACAAGGCACGTACATCAGGAACGACCGAATCACATGAGCTAGAGAACCTAACCACTACTCGTTCAGGTCAACTTGAGTGACGATTCGACGATCCACAGTCAGAACCTCGCCGAGCATCATTGTAGCAGGGGTATATATGATTCGGTAAAAAATCATATCCTTTCCACCAACTATCCCTTGGACTTTGAACTTGGAATCACCACGAGGGAAATATGCGAAACAGGGATGCGAGACCTGAAGCCAGCTGCGATTGGATTGTCATGGGCCGTGCTGACAGCTTTGTTGGGACCTCCCTTCCCGGAAAAGGAATAGCGTATTTCGCACCTCTTGACTCTGGCAGAAATCGTCCAACTTGAATCACAGCTCTCAAATCGCTCGGAGAAGGTCGTGAGACGACAACGTTATTCTACTACTGCTTTGCAGATCACGCTAAGGACAAAAGTGAGGTCTTAACACATAAAGAGGAAAGGGGCCTCACAAAATTATAGCTGTGGTAAGTGCGTGTTCGGATTCTTTGTCGCATAGGAAGCGAACTATTACGGTATTTTACCCTTTGCTGATGGCCGGGGGGATCAATGGCTAGCCTATTTCTGCGACCGAAGTTCGTTGGGGAACTCACCTGGAAACCGACCAATGGACCTGCAAGCCTTTTCTAAAAGAACAAGGATTGGTGTCGAGCGACTTCACGCATACAGCGTCCTTTGTCAACCACCAGATCTGTAAGTAGCAAGGTGTTGATCCGTGCAGACAGTCTCAGGTCAACTCTCTCAATTCGCAGGTCAGGCATCCTGAGAAAGAAACTCGCCGCCGTGCTGGTTCTGCTCTTCGAGCGAGGAGGCGAGCTCCGAGTACTCCTCACTACACGCTCGAAGCGCCTTCGTATGCATCCCGGGCAGACCGCATTGCAAGGTTGCAATGCGGAAGAGACAGACACAGATCTCGTCTATAC
>JBBPTO010001304.1:0-16726 GCA_038094155.1 Pulveroboletus cf. aberrans
CAACAGTGATGGTATGTAGCACAAATGGGACAAAATTATTAAGTATGACAGACCCGGGTGAACCCATGGTCATTCAGGACAGAAACTGATACAAAAGAAAGAAACCCAACTTACCAATTCAAATATGGGGCACTTGGATTGAACGGTGTAGGGAATGGTAGTCCCCTGTTCTCATATCTGACATATCCTGCATATCCTGCACAATCCGGTTCCTCATATCCAATCTGATCCGTCCTTGTCCGTCACCCATTGGTAAGTCAAACGTTCATTTTACTACACCGGCCACTTTCGTTTGTACATCTGGTCAATCTGGTTCTGTTGATCCAGTTACCGAATACATTGATTCGACAATCCAGTATTCAATCTGGTCGCGCTCTTTACATGTATTTAGAGTCTTGGGTGTGCCCGGACTATAAAAGTTGTGTTTTGCACAGAGCACAATATCATCTATCTATCTGCCGTCTATCTTCCATCAATCTCGAGTTCAGTTCTTCATCATTGTCAGTGATCCAGCCATGTCTGTGATCATCATCATCATCCTTCTGTCCTGATCTGTGAAGAATCAAGTCCTGTGCTCATCAGCCATGTCTGAAGCATAGGAGCTCTTCCAGATCGTCATTCATCTCTTTCACCTCCTGTAAGTCCTGTGGTTCTCTTCCATGGAGCTCTACTCTACGAATTTCCCCTGGGATGAACCAATCGTCCCTTCATTTTCTTTCTTTGTGTTGCTGACCTGCTAGTTTCCTATCCGGAGACATATAGCAGTCTAGGTCATTCAACATCTCTTCAACAGACGGAAGGGATTGAATGAACAATACTCAGGTTGACCTTCAACTTGCTCGGAAATGGGACCTGCACTATAGGGGTCACAAAAGGAATAAAATAGGGGTAGGGAACACCAGTCTCCTACACCACTGACATCTGTCTGCTTCAGATCCTAATAAGATCAGCTGGAGCACCTTGAAAAACAGCCATTCAGACTTGATGGCATTACCCACCTCCCTTCCTTGCCTGGAGTTGCTCCACATGCTCTGTGTGCTTCTGCCCTTCCTGGTCCTCCTCCTCTCCACCCCCTTCTGACCTTGTCAACCACCCCCTGACAGCCCTGACCTTCACCCACTCTGGATCCTAACCCAATTAGCAGGAGTACCTATGGAAAACAGTCTGTTCAGAAAGCATTGACTCCACTCTTCACCTTCCCTCCTCTCACCCAGAGCTGCTTGACATGCTCTGTGGCTCCCCAACTCCCTCTGTTCCCCTCTGTCCTTTCCTCTGTCCACCCTCCTGGAGTTGCTTCTCGCACTCCATGGCACTCTGCTGTAAAGTTGCTACAGGACTTGGGATGAAGTCCTAAGCAAATAAGTAGGGTATGAGTGTAGGTCTCGACCCAGGGGATTGCAAAGAGAATAAAAGAGGACTATAAGAAGGGCTCACTGGTTGTCCACAGAACACTGGAAAACTGAGGCTGGAATCCCCCTGTTCAGTAGGGCTAGGAAACCAACTTTGGTGTTGCAGGACTTGGACAGAAATAAGGGAAACTGGAGGAGAACTGGCTTAGGATTGGTACTGAGTGAACTAGATGGCTTGCATAGTGATGGTAGGGAAGTTACATCCTAATTCAGGCATATCTGAATGACATATAGTAAGAGAAAACACAAAAAAAGACTACTCAACTCTAAAAGAATGGATCTGGTATGTAGGAAAGTGATCTGGTGCGTGGAAATCCAGTATCCAGTGGATCGGATGGGTATCCTGTGTGCATAGGTCCGGATCCGGTACATCAAATTGAAAGGAAACAGTAGACAAATCATAGATGGATCAAAAACTGACCTTCAGACAACTACCAGATCAACTCAGATCAGGATAGACAGCAGCACAGAGCGGTCTCAGATCAACTAGAGCGCAGGATAGGGATTAGAGGATGACTAGGAATGACCAGATGTCACTGTAGAAAACTACACTTTCCTACACCACCTCCTTTCAATCTCCACTGGGTCCTGAACTGGACGTTAGCAAAATTACCCTTCCTTCCTCCTTCTCTTTGACCTCTAGGTTCCTGCATGCCCAAGGTTGATTATTCTCTCAGTTCATTTTGCAGGATTTCAGCCTTAGAAATACCCTCCAACACCTCCAGTGCCTCCATACTCCAGTAATTTCCAGTGGTTTTCTCTTCCCTGTCAACACTGGGATGTCAATCCTAAGAGGGGGGTAGGAACCACTCCTGTGCTTTCCAACCATTCCTCTCACTCCTCCTCACTCTGCCCTCAGTCTCCAACTCTCTCTGTCCCTCTGACTCCCTTCAGCCTTTTCAGGCCATTTCCAATGTTTCTCTTGTCATTCTCCCATTCCGGTCAAATTGTGCACATGTTCGACAACAGCTATCTATAGTTTAGGTGCTGGATCAACTACTCTGACCACTCTCCATCCTCCACTTCCTCATCCTCTGCTCTCTCCACCTGCTCCAATGCCTTCCTTGATGCAGCTGCATCTTCCTCAGCCAATCTGACCAACTCCCCTGCAACCTCCTCAGGCTGCCATTCATCCTCTGGTCCCTCCAGCCCTCCATAGACCTCCTCTGCCTTCAGCTATACCAGAGTGTTGAGCAGCCTTACCTGCTGATTGAGTGTCTGATTCTGGTGATGTATCCCATCATGAATCTCCTTCAGAACCTTGAGCAGCACTTCATCCACATCTGCCCAGGACCCACTCTCTTCCACTCTCTCTGACTCCACCCCTGATTACACCTTCTTGCATGCATGCTCTGACCCCTCCAGTGCCTCTGCCTTCTTCCACTTTTGTGGCTCCACCTTCTTCTCACCCAGCCTCTCACACCTTGCCTTCACTTTGCAGTACTGCATGCACAAAGTCAACTTTCCTGGCCTGAGAATGCACTTGAGCCCACAGTCCTCATATCTCCAGCAGTCTGCAAGGACCACCTCATGCTCCTTCCCTTTCCTGGAGCTCAGCCCCACCTGTGCCTGTTTCTTCCATCTCCATTAGTTACCCTCTGAGTTGCTGAACAAGCATACTGACTTGTCATCTAGTGACCTCCTCCATGTTCCTCCTTGTGGCTTGTTCCACTCACCTCCAAACATCCACCTCCACCTCTGCTCTCACGTGTGCCTCCTGCTCTGCCCTCCTACATGCCTCCTTTGCCATTTTCCATGCCTCCTCCTCCTTTCTTGCCTTGATCCACCTCCTCTGCTTGGTGGCCTTCATTTTCCACAGATTATCATCATTGTTCTCACATTCTGCAAGATGCTCATCAGACCAGGACTTGATGTCTTCATTTGCAGACATGGTAGTGGTTGGAGATTAACCCTGTTTCCAACTCCATCATGACTTATACCCCAGTTCAAACTCCAAAGCCTCCTAACTCCACAGTCCCTAAAGGCCTTCAGGAGTTCAGGCCTAAGAGGGGGATACTGTCATACCCTGTTCATTTGACTCAACTCTGGACTCCATTGCAACTCTGCTCATACCTCCAGCACACTCTCTATCAACATGCAACTCTGTTCCTCCAGACCTCTCATAGATTTCCTTATGTATGTTCCTTGTTCTGTATTTAGTTTAGTTTCACCTCTCTGTTTCCTCTGATGCTGTGCAGCACAGCTCTGGCACTCAGATATCTGACCTCTATATTATACATCTACGTAGCCTGCGATTTCTTTCTGACTATATATACTCCAACTTCTGTATGTAGATACCTCAGCCTGAATATCATCTTAGACACTCATCTCTCTTCAGACTCTCTGATGCATCTCTGACCAAGAAGGCCATGACAGTGCAGAGATGCAACACACAAGTCATGCATCAAGCCTTCACCCCTCCAGACACGATCCTCTGGACCTCCGGCCATCTCCAGCCATTTCTTCCCTTCGACCTCCAATCTCTGACTGGAGTTTGAGCAGAGGAGATCCAGTCTTAACAGGTCAACCTAGACTCAACCCCACTTATTTCAAATACATGGAGGAGTTTGACAAATCCTCTGATGTCATTCTGATATCATTGACCTTATTCTAGCTACATCACACACAAGTACATACAGGTTCCTGGATGTATTTAAAGGTGATAAGTGCTGTGATGTAATCAACAATAACAAGATTTACTTCCCCTTCAGATCAAGCTTTTAAGATGCTCACAAGGGTTGATCTCATCAATTTCAATCAATCCAAACTTGATCACAAGAACTTTAGTCTCTGTCTTGGTGAGTATCCTCAACTCACCTTTTCCTTCTCTGCCCTGCACAACAGAAGAACCCCTGTTAGGTTATGAGGTCTATCTAGGCATAGTAGACAAGCAGGCTTTTATTTTTCGAAATATTTCAGCATGCCTCCTGCTCCTGCCTTGCAGTGAGATATAGTTATTGTTTTTGAATGCTCTTTTTATCCTCATAGCATGCTTTGGCATCATTTTGGGACAAGCCTACAGAATAACTGACAGACTTTATGAATTTTGATGGAGGGATATCACCTCCCTCTTAATAGATTTCACTAATGATGAACACTGGTCCCTGTTATACATTGCCATCTTTGAAGGCAAGGTTACAATCTTCAGTTGTAGCTTTCATAGAATGGGACTAGAATCCATTGGTGAGGGGGATAATCTTTCACCAAGTCAAGGATCTTCACACTCTGGTTCTGGAATCTCTGAGACTTTAATTAGTCAATGAAAAAAAAAATCCAAAAACACACTCTAAATATCTGCATACATCCAGTGGTTCAAATTCTGGTTTCAATCCATTGCATCATTATCATCATTCTCCTACAACCTCCATACCTATTCTTCTTCAGGCCATACAAAACATCTTAGCAGAGCAAGCTTAGACTTTACATCAACAAGCAGAATCACTGGGATTGTTGGCTCAAAGTCCTCCAAGACTTTAGTCACCTCCTTTACAATCATCATCCATCCATGCTACACCTGCTCTGACACTTACTCCTAAAGAAGACTTATTGGGTAGACCTGATTGCATAAGAAAATTTCAAAACTTCCTTAGTTTGGGAGGTTTCTCCGAAGAGATAAAGATAAGGCTTGTCAACTGGAATATAGCTGCCTGAAGAGGTGCTTCTGTCAATACTCACAGATTGATTTCTATTTTGGAAACAGTTGCCTGCTTATCAGACCTGGTATTTCCCAGGGTTTCACTTTTTGCCCTTTGTATCTGATGCACTATCCTTTTGGAAATAAGACAAGTCCACCACTGTGATTTTAATGAAAAGAGATTGTTAGAAGATCTACAGAAGATTCTCTTGATCTCATCAAATGGTTGAGACCAGTGACATCACAGAGGTACATCCAGGAGTGTTAGCAAAGTTGCTTTGCACCTGGTGCAATTGCTACTTTCTAAGAGGCAAAGGTCATATCTGCACTGAGAATGATAATCAAATTATCCAAAAAAGGGGTCCTCAGGATCCTTTATTAGCTCACCAAGGATCTTTCTTCATTCTGGTCTCAGAACACCTCTTCTCACACCTTGATCAGCAATACCTTGTGCCAGAATGCTATGCTGAACTTCCTCACCTATATTCATCATCTTTCTGTCCACTCCTGCTCCCACCACATTCACCCAGACATTTTGAACTTCCACCTGGAAGAAACCCCAGTTCTTCCCTGTCTTCATCTCATGGATGATGGAGTCTCTATGGATCTCAATCTGTGTCCATTTTTGAGCCTTCTAGGTCAAGAGATAATGGACTACAATGAGTTCCAGCATCTAATGTATCTGAGGCAATGGCAGGTGGTTGAGGTTGAAGAAGAAAACATCTTGGAAATGGAAGAAGAGTGGATCCAGCCAGATCTGACCCATTTACACTTCCTTCAACATTATTACTGGATCAATCTGCTGGGAAAAGTTGCATTCGGGGTTCCTCTGACCCTGGTAGAGCTCCCCCTTCACCTACATCTGAACTACATCAGATTCGGAGTCTGGAACAGAGGGGACTACCTGATGGTCACATATCTGAAGGTCTATTCATTTTCTCATTCCTTCATCCATCTGGAGGATGTCAACTTTCTGACCCAGAGGCTGGTCTATCCAGTCAAGCTCCGGTGGATTGAAACCAGATGGATGTTGAAGAACAGAGATGGGATCAACAGCTGGGCCTACAATGAGGAACCTCTAGCAGATATCTATGAAGGTGCAGGATGGGCATTCCTGGTTCAGTCTGATCATCAAACTTGTCAGATCCAAGCTCACTGGTTTGGGTTCGACGCTATTCAAAGGAATCATTGAAATTCCAGTTGAAATGTTTGCCTTCTATAATCTCTTTGCCCTAACATGGATGCAGAAAACAATAACTGGAGAATCACAGGAGAAGATGAGGAAATCCCAATGCAGGAAATGATGCTGATCATAATGGACCATCACATTTACCTTCATTGGCAATCTCTTTTCTCTTCAAAGCCTCTTATGGCTATCCTAAGATGTCTAATATACAGTACTGATGAAGAATGTCAGCAGATCTACCAAAGCTTTGCAGATGTGATGTAGGAAACTACATTTTGCTACAGTGATATCCGGTCATTCCCAGTGTTCTACACTCCCTATCCTGGGCTCAAGTCGATCTGAGACCGCTCTGCAGTGCTGTCTATCCTGATCCAAGTTGATTCAGTAGTTGTCTGAAGGTCAGTTTTTGATCTGTCTACCTTTTGTCTACTGTTTATTTCAATCTGAGATTCTGGACCTGGATTCATGTGCATAGGATACCCATCTGGCCCACTGACGGATTCCCACACACCAGATCAGTGTTTTACTGCCAGTTTACCTTGTTTTTCATACATCTTTGTTGTACATTGCTAGGTAACTACCCAAATACCTTACCACCATTATCATGCAACCCATCTGCTACCAATCCTAAGCCCGCAGTCCATTTACCCTTCTATTTCCTTCACTCTTGTCCTCAAGTCCTGCACACCCAAGTTGGTTTTCTAACCCTACTGAATGGGGGAATCCCAGACACAGTTTTTCAGTATCATGTAGACACTCAGTGAGTCATCCTTACACTCTTCCTTTTCTTTTCCTCTCTTTTAAATCCCCTTGGGTTGAGGACTATACTCACACCCTATGTATTTGCTTAAGACTTCTTTTTGAGGTCCTTAGCTGTTTTACAGCGGCCCTGGAAGAACGTCTTGAAAGAGATTATAGAAGATTATCGCAAAGAAGAGCTGCAGTTATTGGATAAGAAAAATGTAGGCATCTCAGTATGGTTTAATGACAATTCTCCCTTTTGCCCAGATGTTTCTCCCTTCTGGCCCCTTTCATCTTCTCTATGTTCTTTATCATATTCTTCAAACTTTGATGAGCCCTTCAGAAGTCTGCTTGAACTATCAGTCTATTTCCCTTGAGCATTTTCTATTCCTCATGTCAATTGAATGTCTTGATTTGATCTGGGATATTTTATGATGATGTATTGCTAAACCTGCACTTCTTGGTAGAGACTTACTATACAAACTTAGAAGCAATATCATCAAGACTGATGCCAAAATGGTATTGAGTTACAAAAACATCTAGTTTCATAAATCAAACAAGATATAAAGAACTCAGAACAAAGGAATGGAAAATGAGGAGAGATCAAGAACTGAAGTGGAAAAGAATAAGAAAGACTCAGATAAGGCAAGGTTTAACCTCAGAGGAACAATCTGTTGCAGAAGTTGAAGAGCACCTGCTCTCTCCACATGATGCAACTCAGGAACTCATAGTGTTGCCATGAACTGAGTCAAATCAAATTGAAGTGGAACAAACTGAAGTTGTTTGAACCTGGCCTGAAGACTGAGCCAATAGAAGTGCCAGAAATTTTAATGAAAGCAGTGTAGATAGAAAATAAGTGACAGGTAGATAGTATTCTCTCTAAAAGCATTGCACCACTGCACAGTGTTGATTAGATCTACTGACAAACTACTGTACCAGCCTGCTTGCTGCCATTGTCATCCTCCATGATGTTGTCTTCAAGTTTCTGTGGGCTTGCAACAAGGCCTTTGATAAAATCTAAGCAATCTTGTTTATGACTGAATTTTAACACCTGAAGGGCCTTCATTGACACAGAAGAAATCTGGCTCTCCCTTATTGTGGATGTCTCCTTGCTTAATGAGAAAACACATTCACATGGGACTGCAGATGCTTGTGCAGGGAACACATCCATAGTGACTCAAAATAGAAGTGGAAAGACATGTTGCTTCTGCCAAGGCCCAGGGGTTATGCTAAGTCAGATTGATGTCTATAAAGTGCACACCTTCCAATAATGTATGATGTCAGTGATATACTTGCCATTTCAAATGGCCATGGTCTCTTGTTCGTAGTATTTGAGTTCTCTCTCTACATCCACATGGTCCCTCTCAAGTGCTTTCACATGGTCTCAAAACCTTCTATGGTGGTTACAGTAGTACAGCTGGCCAGAGATCTGTTCCAGGCTCAGAACCTCTGGGATGAGAATGGTGGGGATTGAATGGTGCATTCATTGAGATAGAGAATAATGCCTCAAAAGCATATGATCTCCTTGCATTTATACAGTTGGATGCAATTGTGGTGTCACTCATCAACAAAGTTGTAGGATGTACTTAGCTGAGAATATGTTGCATGGTCATTGGTGTGGCTGAAAATCCATGGATGCATCTGTGCATGCTTGGATAAGCAAAATATCCTTCTACAGCTGGGGGAGACATGTCAAGATACAAGATATTGATAACAGCTATTTCACTGCTTGAGGTGCACCGTTTAGTATTATGATCACACATTTTGATTGAGTTTGGACAGATTAGTTCATTCTACTTCGATTGGTCAAACTGCACTGAACTGTCACTCTTTTGAACTGAAATTAAGGTTAGTTTAAAAAAAGTTCAGTTTGATGGCAACACTAGGAATACAGAACACAGGAAATCATGGATCTAACTGAAATTGAACTGTAAATGAAAATAGCAGATCAGTTCAGGATACCAGAAAGATTGGATAACTCTGATTGAAGATTTAATGATGGAAGACCAGACTTTCAAGCTATTTTTGATCATTACATGTTTGATGACATTTTTTATTAGCATTTTGCTAACATTGTTTTTTGTAGCTGAAATTGAAATGAAACAACTTTCCACTGATCCTACAACTCTTCAAACTGATGGAACAATTTTGGGTTGTATTCCTGTTCTAACTGGTCACAATAACTACCTGGAGTGGAGAGAAAGAATGAAGAACTGTCTTAAGGCCTATAGTCTTTGGGGACTTGCTGAAGGAACTTGCACTTGGGTCAGCACTGTTGCAACAAGCAGAGCAAACTGGTGTTTGCTCGATGACAGAGTCTATGGAAATCTTTGCATGTCTGTAGACACAATAATTGCTGCAAGACTTTTAACCTGTGATGTTCACTACATTTTTGGAGGCACTGGAGCAGATGCCAATGACATCATGAACTCCAAGACCCATGATGCCTGGATCACTCTTCAGAATCTTCATCAAGCCTGTGGAATCTTAGCACAGTTTAACCTTTAAATTGACTTCCACAATGTCAAGATCAGAATAGATAATGTTGAACAGTTCACAAAGGACATGAATTGTGTCTGAACTCTCTCCATTAAGCTTGAACTTGCAGGAGATAATCAAGCTGAATCTGTTCAAGCCATGCATTGAATGGCTTGACTATCAAAATGCCTCAATCACCTTGTGTCAAACCAGACACAGTCTACTACTATAGGAAATCTCACAAGATCAAATCCATAATTCTGTCCTTGCAGAGATAAATCACAGAAAAGCACAAGGAACACCAGGTCCTTCAAAAGGACATGCCAAGGCTGTTGCAGAAGCATCAAATGAAACTACAAATAGAACAAATCTTTTCAAGAGAGGGCCACCACAGCAAAACAAGTGGCAGTCTCAAACCATGGGACAAAGCTCCAGTGAGCACACCCAAGGTAAAAATGGGCCACAAACCCAGAAAAAGAAAGGATTTGATCCTGGTGCCTCTCAACATCAAGAGAAGAAGCAGCAGAGGCACTTCAGCTATCAAAACCATAAGAGGAAATCTGGCAAAGGACAAGGGTATGGTGCAAAGATGGTAAAAGGTTTTGTTGGAATGGTAGAAGAAGTAGAATTTAAAGAAGATGCTGAACAGTTTTTTGATGCTGTAGAGGATGAAGAAGTAGCTGATATTAGTGACTGCCATAACCCACTCAGCACCACTCTCAATGATGAACAGGATGAAGACACCGATATGAACATGGCTGGTATACCAAATCAATTATGGGATTTTTCCTACATACACCCATTCAACTGGTGGCATCACCCATTCCATCAATAATCTTGCTTCCAGAAGAGCCTATGCTCATCAGTAGGCCCTTTCTTATCCTAAAGTATACTCTCTCATTCTAACCCACTTCATCAGAAAGACAACCTGCCAGAAGGCAGAGACTCTTCTAATCAAACAAAAGGGGGAGGAGAAGTACCTCTAGTACACAACAGGAGAAAAGATAAAAAAGAAAAAAGGAAGCAGGTTCTATTCTGAGGAGAATTAACAGATCAAACAGAATACATGACATGGGAAGATCAACTCATTGGTATGCAGATCATCATAAATCCTATGTTCTTTCAGCCATGTTTATTACCATTCAAACTGGGATATCCCTGGATATTACCTGAGTAATGATCATTATCATCTAAATCCAGGAGATCCAATAAATTATGATGTAAACCTTAGAGAGCAATCAACTTATGGTAACTGTTGTACTGTGAGAGACAAGAACATGGGAATTAATGGCCTAACCACATCTTCCCCAATGCAAAATGTATCTACAATCATAGACTTCCAAGCAGAAGATCACTGACTTGTTGACAGCAGATGTTCTGATTATCTTTTACCATTTATAGATCATTTTGCCCACATAGGAAACAGAACTTGGTATGCCAAAACTGCTGACAATTCACCTTTGATAGGATATGGACCTGGAAAGGTTATCATGCAACAAGATGGTAAACCTCTAGTCACCCTAGAAAAAGTCTGGTATACTTCAAACGAAAAAGAGCATCTACTTTCACTTCCAACTCTCACTCTGAATGGCTTCAGATCTGAGATTGAAGGAAAAGAATTTGGGACAAATGTAGAAGGCTTGTGATACAGCATCTGCTTTATTACCACAGTCAAAGTTACATTGATTTCAGATGTCTCAGATCACACCAACGAATAACCAATCAGCCACACTGCAAGAGACCTCTTCATATAAAATATGGCCCTAGCACTTTGGTCACACAGGTGACAGTGCTTTGAGACATTGAGTCAAAAACTCACTGGCCTACCTCAATGTGCCATTTCCATGTCTCGTCCTCATTGTAAAGGATGTGCTATGGGCAAAATGTCCAATAGATCCTCCAGACTCTTCAAAAAGATCAATACATACGCTTAAACTGGCACACATAGATCTTACCCAGTAGAACCAAGATCAAGAGCATGATACATTCTCACTTTTATAGATGATTACTCTGGTTTTGCACTTGTTGCATTTATCAGAGACAAAGCTGCTGCTGCACAACACTTTCAAAATATGATTTCTTGGGCTGAAACATTCACAGGTTAACAGCTCACCTCTGTTCATTTGGACCAAGGAGGAGAATTTATGGAAAAACTTCATGTATTCTTCACTTCCAGGGCCATCACTCATCAAAAAGAAATACCTTACACTCCTCAACAAAATGGTCAAGCAGAGAGATTCAACAGAACCATAATGGAAAAAACAGAAGCTATATGACACCATGCATGCTTACCAAAAGCTTTTTGCCAAGATGCAGTAGAAACTGCAACTATCATATATAACAGACAACCAATGCATTGTCACAACTGGAAGACACCTATTAAAATCTTTCAAGGTGGTAACAAACCAGATGTCTCTTACTTCCAAGTATTCAGTTGTAAAGCATTTGTTTACATCACTTCAGAACAAAAAAGAGATAAACTCAGTGCAAAAGCTAAAGAAATGACCTTTATAGGTTATATTCCCAACACCAAAGGTTGGAGGTTTTGGTCAACAACCAGGAGGACAGTCTTCAACTCTATGCCAGCCGTTTTTTATAAATCAGTGTTCCCTCATTGTCTCAAGGGCCAAGAAGACGAACTGATATCAATTCCAGTAGAGGCTGAAGAAACAATAGCAAATGATGCCCCTATTGATCAAGGAGGTCAAGAATCTCAAGAAATACTGGTACAACCTCAAGATCTAATAGTACCACTACCAATACCAGGAGGAAAGTTAAATCCAAATCAACCAAAAGCACCACTAGAAGGCAGTACTAGTAATTATGACTCCTCAGGAGATCATCTAGACACATCATCTTCCACTTTCTCAACAACATCACTAACTCCCTCTAAGAAAGTCTCCAATCCAAAGAAGATTGAATAACCACCACCTTCATATCACTTTGTACATCCCTCTCCTTTCAGACAAGAAAGGAAGCATCCACCATCAAAAGAAGACATAGACAGACACAACGTGAAACAGAAATTACATCCACAGTGGGAAGTAACCAAACCAGGGGAATCTGATTCAATCAGGAAAAGAGACTGGATGCCACAAAGGCAAACTGAAGATGAATCTCTTGTAAGATTCAGAGCACATCTTCATCAACATCATCTTACTAGGAGAGAACATGAATAAACCTTCGGACCTCCTCAACAACCTGTTTGAAGATCCACAAGGATAGCCCAAAGAAGAATCCAACCAGATTGTGCTTATGGAGATCTCACACCCATAGAGATAGAATGACAGGGAATTGGGGCTTCGATGTAAATCCCTATTCAAGAAGATGTACAAATTCAGGAGGAGCAAGTTCAAGAAGAACAAGCCCAGGATGAAGGAATGGAAGAACAAACCAACCAAGAACGTTTAGAACAACTGTATGAACCGATCTCCAGCTTAGTTGCTTGACATTCAGTTAAACAAGTGTCAAATGTCAGACATGACAGACAAGTCATGTCACTAGGTTGGATAAATGGACTACTTGCAGTGGCAGTAATAGGATCTGCTGACTGGAAAGTGCCACAAAGACATTGCCAGGATATCACAGAAACAATGGGAAGCATGGCAGGCTACATGTGAAGATGAAATGAAATATCTACATGACAGGAAAGTTTGGAAGCTTGTAGCTTTGCCCAGGGACTGTCAACCAGTGAAAGGGATATGGATTTTTGCTATCAGAAAAGGCAACTGTGTCAAAGCAAGATGTTGTAAAAGGCTTTACACAAATCTTCAGTATGGCCTATGAAGACATCTTTTTACCTATCACTCAATTTGAGGCAGTCAGGTTCCTTCTAGCTTCAGCAGTGCTGTGTCATTGGAAAATATCAGTGCTGGATGTCAAAATAGCATTTATGGATATCTTGATGAAGAGATGTATATGACACAACCAGAAGGCTTCATAGATCCTAGAAATTCCTCAGAAGTCTGTCTATTAAATAAAGCCATATATGGACTAAAACAAGCCATGCTCCAATGAAACAAGGCACTCCATGCTTCTCTTATCAAATTCATCTATCAAAGGCTATATGGCAATACTGTAGTTTACATAAAGAAGAAAGGGAAGATTCTAATCATCATCATTATATATGTTGATGATGCACTTTTCATGGGTAGTGATGAAGCACTAGTCCTCAAAGAGCATGAATGTTTCATGAAGAGATGGGAATGAAAAGATCTTGGAGATGCAAAGAAATATCTATTCATGAGGATAACAAGAGACTGAATCGAGCAAACTGTTGTCCTTCATCAAATAACCTATGCTGAAAAGGGAATCAAGCACTGTGATCAAGAATTTCAACACCTTTACCCTCAGGATACAACCCTATTTCATCTACACAGGAAAAACCTGATCTCAAGACTCAATGCCTTTTTTGATCTGTAATTGGCTCACTTCTCTTTCTAATGCTTAGAACAAGACTAGACATTGCATTTGCAGTAATCAAAATGTTACAATTCTCTGCAAATCCAACAGAAGGGCACCTGTGGAGGGCAATCTGGATAGTTCACTATGTTTCTTCAACAAAGAAAGTCTGCATTGAATACTCTGCAAATGGTTCTTAAAATTGTCTTATAGCATATTCTGACACAGACTGGGCTGGAGATGCAGAAACATCAAGATCCACCACTGGATATGCTATATTACTTGCAAATGGAATAATATCATGGTTTTGAGGGTGATAAAAGTGTTAGACTCTTGTTCACTGAAGGAGAATACTGTGGAATGACAGAAGTGGCAAAGCAAATAGTTTGGATGAAAATCCTGTTTGAAGAGCTAGGCTTTCCATTCGAGCCAATTCCTCTATGTGTGGACAATCAAGGTGCTATGTTTTTGACATCAGATCCTATACAGAAAGGTCACACAAAACATGTCAGAAAAGATGACCATTACATCAAAGAAGCCATCGAGTTTAAAGAAGTTGAACTATTCTATGTTGAAACCACAAAACAATTCACAGATATATTCACCAAGAATCTGGGAAATGTCAAGTTTCAAGAAAACATCAAGGCTTTGAAACTCATTCCATATTCATCAAGTGCACAACATTCTAGGGGGGAGTGTTAAGATCCTGTGAATCAAACACTATGTTTTGTGCTCTGTTAATACAGGCAGACCATAGTGATAATACACTATTCATGTTACTAAAGACACAGGTTGAGTATTAAGCTTGACTCACACATGAGTCAAATCTAATCAATATGTAATCTAATTACACTACACAAGGATTGATATAGTACACTATTCATTTTACTAAAGAAACAGATTGAGCCCTAAGCATGACTCAGTAATGAGTCATGTCTCATGAAAGGCTAAGACCAGGCCTGATTCACAGATGAGTCACAACTAATGAAGCATAATGTTATCAGACCCCTTCAGAGGATCAACCACATCATAAGTCTAGATGAAGTCTTTATGACTGAGTTACAATGTCATAGGCCTTTTTTTAGCTCCACAACTGCTGTGTTGGATCAATCTGGATCCAACACCACTTATTTCAAATATATGAAGTGGCATGACAGATCCTTTGATGTTATACTGACATCATTGTTCTGATTCTGGTTACATCACATACAGATACATACAAGTCCCTGAATATATGTACTTAAAGACAATAGACACCTTGATGTAATGATAACAAGATTCATTTCCCCTCTTGAGATCAAGCTTCTAAGATGAAGGGTTGATTGCATCAAATCTTGATTACTGAAACTTGGTCACAACAACTTTAGTCTGTCTCAGTGAGTATCCTCAACTCACCTCTCCCTTCTCTGTCCTGTGCAACAGGAATACCCTTGTATCCTCTTGTTACCCCATTGAATAACATGTTTGTGCTAAACTCACACCAACTTTCAATACTTGACATACATGCCCCACAATCAACTATCTCAATGCCTGTTGCATTTGTGCTTTCCACACACTCTGCTGGCAATCCTTTGCTAAATGCGGAATTTAATCCATACAATAGCTATCAAAATTACAACTTCAACCCATTCATCCAAACACCACAGTTCATTTTCAACAGATTGACATAGCCTTTCATCCCATCTCCTCTCTGAATACTGGAGTTTTCATGGCAGGATGAAGGGGGATACTGGTTAATCCTTGCAAGATGGTGAGCAGAGAACCTACACTAGGGTGGGGGGACAAGATTTTGCAAGGCAAGTACAGTGAGGGTCTGAACAAGCATATTAAATATATTGCAATCAGGCTCAACAACAGTGGTTTGTGCAATGTTGCCTATACAATAACTAGCATGCAAACATGCAACAACTTTCCAGCATAGCATAGAAATTTTTGATGTTTGAATGATTGTAGAATGCCCTGTGGTAGTTCTGACAGAATGTTTGAAGAGGTGCATCAGTTATGCCATGAATTTTAATGGTAACTAAGTTCACATATGTTCCTGAATATGTAACTCAATATGTTAGCATGGCAGACCCATTCTTCTTTCTCTAAATAATTTGATACAGCTGATTAATTCTCTTTTGGAAAGCTAAGTTTTGCCCACAAATTTATTAGAAATTATCAAAATGTTGTATGATGTTTGAAACCATTTATCTTTTGAAGGCGGAATATATCGAGAGCTATGTATTGGCTGTGTTACTGGTATCTATTCAATAACGCCCATGCTGTAACCATTTAGTAATATCTATTAATAACTCCCTGCCCTAGCACAAACCTGACGGATGGCATAATAGGGGAGGATACAGAACCATCACCGGTTTTCAGCGGGGCCAATGTAAGTGCACTATTCTGAACATGTGACTTCGTTGGCGGAGCCAGGGGTGCCTGGAGGGCTTGTGTTACGTGCAAAAAAGTAGCGGTGGTTGAATGATTCGCAATATAGAGCCTCTGATCGCCCCACTGGCACTGGAACTGTTAATACTGCCGAACAGACCGAGAGTCCGTCAAGAGTAACAACGATCACAGTTATTCCACGGAAACCCACGAAGCCCTGAGCCTGCACTCTTCTCCGATTTTTTAAAACGTCCGATTTCATGCGCTCCTTTAGGCCACGTCGGGAGCGTTTCATGTCCTGGACCATCTGTCCGATTGTCAACAGCTCAAGCGCTCATCCCCAACATCTGTTGTCCAACGCGCCTCGTTACAGATGATAAACGCGTGGAAATCGCTGTTCCAGTATGACAAATTGGAGCCTTCCACGTAGCATATGTGCTTTCACCCGCACTTGTGTTACAGAATGATAGGGCGGCAGCAAAAACTTACGTTGGGTTTTAT
>JBBPTO010001305.1:0-16726 GCA_038094155.1 Pulveroboletus cf. aberrans
ATCGTGACGAGGTCACGTCAAGTTTCCGCCGTGGGACGATGTGATGAGGTAGCTGGCTAAGCTCGAAGGGATATAGTTCAAACGGAATCACAAAACTCCGGCTCGATCCGAGCCCCTTCAAGGCATCAGTCAGATCGGTTCGTGTATGTTGATGGGACAGATCGATGGATCCGTCGTGTCAAGGCAGGCTCAGGTCCTCTCCGAAAGACTCAGCAACGCATTCGCGTAATCAGTCATCACCTGAGATGTCCAGTATTCTAGCCCCTCTGCGGTACTACCCTCCAGAAGGGCAGTCTGTTGTCTCTTGGACATTTATCATGTACCTCGACTATGATGGGGATACGTTCGACACGGCGACCACGATGATGCGAGTGGTGGTCAGATGGTTTCTGTCTGCTCAAGTTCGCAAAAGGTTCTATTTCCCCACACTCGATCGATCTTAGCGCCACGGGCACGATCAAATAGGTATGTGTCTGTAACATATCAACACATACCGCCTGGGAGAACCAATAAGTTTACTTGATATACTCTGCCAGGCACCCGTGGTGTAAATCCGGGTCACGTCAAGACTCGATACCATTCAAACCTATAACATCATGATAATCTTCGAGCAACGACTCTGTAACTCTCCGAACTTCGTCAGTGGAGAATCAGCTGACAGTCGCCACCTGGGTTCAGCGTTCAGCATAGGTAATCCCGCGTTCCTTGAATGGACGTTGCTAGCAATGGAACAGCATTGACCAGAGGGATAGGAGATAGAAGCCGCGTGGCTTTATTCTGTCACCGCGGCGAATACCATGTTCCAGTCCGCTCGACTCTCGACGTGGATGGTACATACAAGTCGTCCCCATTGACTGTGAATAGGACTAATGCACCAACAGATATGGCACCGGGCTTATCAGGACTCGGAACTCGGTCCTGTGTCTCCTGTACTACTCAGCCTGAGATCAAGATGTGGTCATGAGTTTCGCGAAAAAGTCCGATTGGTCTGGTGATAAATCCACTTATTGATTAGAAGCTTGATCATATCACGAGTTGAAGTTTGTCCTTCTGCAAATATAACGGATCACTGAGCCTGAGCCTTCGTTGGTCGGTGCCCAGAATTCTTACTCTCGTTTGGCTGTACTTTCGAGGGAATTACGCCCTTCCTGTGGACGCTGTACGGCGCCGCCGAAGTGTTACCACCCACACGGACCCACACGATTGGCCGACACGTCGACAAACTTCCCACAGGTCCTCCAATAGAAAGCCTTGCTTCTCAAATTTCGCACAGCGAGGATCTGCTCGTGTAATGCACACGCACTACTTAAACATGCTGCACGAGCCCTTCTTGTGTTGTCAACTCCTGGTCGCTCAACCAAGTCGTGCATGGATCCTCCCCCTCATCCCAACCGTACTGCTAGATTGAAGAAAAGATTCCTCGATGTCCTCTCTGGGTCAGTCAAGCTTGATTCTCGTGGTGCAGTCCTCTTTTTAGAAGGGCTGTGCGCGCAGGACGACCCAGCGGTGTGTTTGAATACAATCACTGAAAGCGCCCACGGCCTGCCTTCAGTTCAGTTCGCCATGCGATGCGATTTCTCTGTCCAATTCATCAATGGACTGGGTTCTACTGCCCTGGCATATCTGCTGAGAACCTCCGATGTCGGTGGTGATGCGCTGGATAACTTGTTATTCCATGTAGTGGAGCCGCCGACTTTCTGGGGCGTTTTCGTTCACAACTTCCAACAGGGCGCATTGACTGAGGACGCCCAATTGGTCTTTGCTAAAGTCCTCTCTCGACTCCTCACTTTACCAGACCGAGACACCAGCTCCTACCGAGACATCGCAGCTCGTCCATCGATTCAAAACAGCCTCGCCACATCATCCAAACATGAAATCAGAGAGATGGGACATCTCATTAAACACATTCTCTCAAGCACCAGTTCTCTGACTGTGTACGACATTCTCAATGGTCCTGGCGGTCGTCATGATAACGACTTAGTCGACCACCGTGACATCGCTATCCTCCCCACTGCAGACGAGATCTTATGTCAAAAACCTCCCTTCCTCCGCCCAGCGATACACGATGAGCTTGATGCATCGGAAACCCCGATCATTGACTACTTGGACAACACCTTTCGCATGCTCCGTGAGGACATGATTTATGACATCCGCCAGGAGGTACAGGCTGCGTTACAGAAGGACGCAAAGTATCGTGGTCTTTGGGTCGGGGGTGTTTCTTTAGCTGGCATCTATACTGGCACCAATGATCGCAAGACACGCTGGGGCCTCAAGCTGCAGTGCCACAGCGATTTCTGGCAACTCAAGGGCATGGGACATGCGCTCGCTCGGGAAACTTTTCTTAAACAGGATCCTCGTGGGTCAAAAATTCTAAGGCATCAGTCACTCGTCTGCCTCGCTTCTGGTCAAAGTATTATTAGCTTTGGAACTGTGAACCGCGTGGAGGAACTTCTCGCGTGCAAACCTCCCATAATTGTCTTGCAGCTAGACAGCGATGTCAATGTAAGAAAGACTCTCACCGCTCTTTCCACGTCCCAAAACATACAGCTCTTCCAAATCAGCGCCGCGGTTTTTGCCTTCGAGCCAGTGCTCTCCGCGCTGAAGACGCATTCTATCCCACTCTCCAAAGAGATTCTCTTTTGGAACGCAGAGTCATCGCTTGAAACCCCATCGAACTACCTTGCCCTGTCACACATTACCAACACGCTTATTTCGAATCCATCAGTGGACCTCAGCAGTTTGTTCGAGCTCCCGGCATCCATCTGCCTCGACAATGCTCAAGCTAAGTCTCTGGTTGCGGGGCTTCGGCAACGTGTGTCCTTGATCCAAGGGCCACCCGGTGAGTCTTATCTCCCTCCTCCCCAATTTCGTCTCATCATTTCTGCAGGAACAGGCAAATCCTTCATCGGTGCTCTTCTTGCAAAGATCATACATAATGAAACGGCTCAGACGATTCTCGTCGTTTGCTATACGAACCATGCACTGGATCAGTTCCTCGGTGACCTTCTCAAGTATGGTATACCCGACGAATCCATTGTACGCTTAGGGGGTCGTTCAAGCCCGTTAACGGATCACCTAGCTCTCAATAAGCAGCCACGTATGCAATTTCGGTATAACTGGGACGAGATTAACGGACTCAGGGACGCCGCGTCAGTCGACGAAGAAGAGCTACGAGATCACTTGATCGCACTCCTAGACATCGATGATGACGACCGAATGGAGCATCTGGAGCATCATCACAACGAATTCTTCAAAGCATTCCACGTGCCTTTAGAAACGGAGGACGGCATGACACGTGTCGGGCGGAACGGACAAGCAATCGATGAGAACTATCTCTTCTCGCGATGGACGCGGGGACAGGACGCTGGAGTGTTGAGTGGGGAGCCTCATATTCGAGCGTCAGCTCGGATCTGGGGTATGGCCCGCTCTGCTCGCCAGCAACTGCAGGACGAATGGCGACAGGAACTTGCCACAGAGCAAATTGAGGCGATATGCCGTGCTGGCAGGTGGTATAACTCATGGCAAGACAATATCAAACGCGAGTTTGCACAATCCACCGTGTCTGTTCTGCGGCAGAAAAGGATCATCGCTTGTACGACCACGGGCGCTGCTATCTATGCTGAAGCGATCGAAAAGGCTGGTCCAGAGGTCGTTCTCGTGGAAGAAGCTGGCGAGATCCTCGAAAGTCACATCCTGACCTCCTTGTCATGCAACGTCAATCAGATGATTCTTATCGGTGACCACAAGTAAGATTGCAGCGCTATCTCTGCCATTCGCTTGTGGACATTCACCACAGACAGCTGCGCCCCAAGGTCAACAACTATCAGTTGACCGTTGAAAAGGGAGAAGGATTCGACCTGAACCGATCGCTTTTCGAGCGTCTTGTCCTCAAAGGATACCCCCATGAAACGCTGTCGACGCAACATCGGATGCGACCCAGCATCTCTGCGCTCGTCCGCCAGCTCACTTACCCAGAACTTATTGACGCGTCCTCAACATATCTGCGATCCGCTATTCGTGGTGTACAATCCAACGTCATCTTCGTGGATCATGCCCACCCCGAAGACGATGACTCTCTTATCGGCGACCGTACAGACGGCGGTGCCAAAACGTCGAAGCAAAACACATACGAGGTACAGATGGTACTCAAGATGGTCCGCTATCTTGCCCAACAAGGGTACAAGAGTGAAGATATCGTCGTTCTCACACCATACCTTGGCCAACTTCACCACCTACGTGATGCCCTGAGACGCGATAACGACCCGATTCTCAACGATTTGGATTCCTCGGATCTTTCGCGCGCTGGCTTGTCCCAATTCCGACCACTGGATAACAAAGCTAAGAAAGGTCGAGTCCATTTGGCCACGATCGGTGAGCAACGTGACTTTCGATGTTGAACTTTCCTTGACATGATGTGATAGATAATTATCAGGGAGAGGAAAGCAATATTGTGATCGCAAGTCTCACCAGGTCGAATAAATCAAACGCAATCGGCTTCATGGACTCTCCGCAGCGCCTTAATGTCCTCCTCTCTCGTGCCAGAGATGGCCTCATTCTGATAGGCAACTCCCAAACGTTTTTACATTCCAAGAAAGGAGGAGCACTCTGGAAACGCTTCTTTACACTTCTTGAAGAGAGCGGGAACATCTACCGAGGGTTCCCTGTCAAGTGCGAGAGGCATCCTGAACGTACCCTTCTACTCCAACACGAGGCCGACTTCGATGATCACTGTCCAGAAGGTGGTTGCACAAAAGAGTGGTGAGTCGGGCACGTGTTCCGTACTACTCGACGACTCACTCAGACACCGCGTCGCAAAGCGGATTCATGCTCGCCTGTGGGCACGCATGTCCGATGAGGTGCCACCCTGATCGACCGCTGGCGCTCCATGGCCCACACGACACCTCGCAGTGCAAGTACAGAATGAGCGAAAAGTGCCAAGCGGGTCATCACACGATCACTTGGGAGTGTCGCCTCGGCCGACCTTCCGTTTGCTTACCCTGCAGCAGGGAGGCTGAACGACTCGAGGAGATTGCTCGGCAGGAACGTGAAGCGCATAAAAAGCGCATGGAAGCTGAGGCCGAACACCGTCGCCGGATGGCTGAACTAGAAGCTAGATTGCGAGCAGAAAGGGCCGCCGAGGAAGAGCTCAAGGTCTTGGAAGAACGACGTATGTGGGAGGAACAACAGCGAGAGGAAGAAAAAAGGAGAGAGGAAGAGAACAGGAAGCTCCGCCAGGAACACCTCAGAAGGATGCGACAATACTGGGCAGAACAGAGAGAAACAGAAAGACAGCGAGAAGCGCAGCGACTTGAGGCGGAGAAACGCGCAAGACTGACTGCCGAGAGACAGCGGGAAGATGCCCGTGCCGCGGCAGTTGCCCGTGCCTTGGAGTACAACGTGGAAAGACAGAGCACGACCAAGGATTCCAAACCTTCATCCTGTACTGTCCAATAGTCGCAATGCCGGTGACATCAACTGCTCGTCGTAAAACATCGAATAGTTCAATCCTGGTCACTAAATATAAGAAGTCTGTGCGAGATAATCATGTAAGCTACTTTAGTAGTCACGTCCATACGTAGACGTTAAGACCTTACTTTTTCGACCGCTCGCCGGTCACCAAGTATCTAACTATATAACCATGATGATCATGATGTCACAGACTCATTGTACAGCTTAGTCATCACACCAGTTCGTCAGGCTATGTTTCTCACGTACACCAGGCATTGCAAATCGTCACGGAGATACGTCGTATCTGGACTCTGATACAAGCTCGAAAACAGGTACGACACCATCCCAGTGCTTGCAACAACTCACCAGATCCACATGACGATAATTGACATACGGGCAGTGTTGCAGAGATTCTGGGGTTATCGCTCGCCGCAGCTCGACGACGGCCGCTCCAAGGCAACAAAGTTAAGCTCTTCAGTCATCGCTCTGGTCACAAGAGGAAGTTTTGGAATCATCTCCGCTATGCAAGATTATCCAGACTCAGACTTACGAGAAGCGCAGTAATTCCTTTGCTGCGCTTCGAACACGCCTTATCGCATTGGTGTCTATACTTCGCACGACAACAATGTGTAAGTTTAATTCTGGGGATGCACTAACGGCATGGCGGGGCCTGCCTTCAGGCTGCTGTGGCGCACTGGAATCACGACTTGCTCATTCCCGTCACGGTGCCAAAACTGTCGTCGTTTAAGGGAGTTCCTGACTGCGGACAAGTCCCAAGACAATGTTTGCCTGAGCACTTCTCCGCTGCTCAGTTTTCCATACTCATATCTGACTTCGGGGTGTCTTCCACTGCTCAAGTCTGAGCCGCAATATTAACAATAGGTAAGTACATGCAAAATTTCTGCCGTCAGAATGGTACATTTGATCTGTGGCAGCATTGGAAATTTTGCGCGTCAGTTTCGCACATTAAGCCTTTCATTTAAGGCTGAACCGTTCAGATGATCACCACACGAATCCCCATATCTGTCGCATTGCGGCCCCTTATCGACTCTTTCAATCATATCTGCAATATGTAGTGGTCGGCCACAGACAGGAGCACTACGGCCCTGGAGACCTTGGGCTTCTACCCAAAGATAATTCAATGGACAACCTCATTCGCTAATATTGTTCGAAGCTGGACAACACCGAAGGTCCATCTGCAAGAACGTCATCATTGACCAGGCGATTCGAGAGCTGTGATTGGAGGATTGGTGGCCAAGCGCTGTCAATAATTCCGCTTTTTCTCTTTCGTCGGTTCAAGAGAGGTCATGGACCTCGTCCCAGTCTGTTGATGAGTCGGGCCAATGAACCTGAGCCGCTACTCCGCCGGTCACATTCGACTTCCATCGACCAATCAGAGAACTTGAAAACTTAAAGGACGCTGTTACGTTACTCTCGAGACAGCGTGTTGGATGGCATGAATCCCGTCATTAAACGAGGCCGCGGGCCCCTTTGACTTGGAATGGTACTATGATCTGCTGCGTCGGTTATAAAAATTGAGGGACAAGGTGGCTTGATGAGGAAGTGATCTTGTGGAATCCTGACATCGTTGAGGGGTCCTACTGAGTCAGCCTGGAGGTATTGCAGGTATGTCAGCATCAGTATCGGTGCACTACTGATCGCGTTGACCAAATTTTTGTAAGTGTCAAAATTTTGATGCTGTGTTATCGAGGCTGTTTGCTAGTCTTTAAATTTTTCACGGAGTTTGCCGAAGCTCGGACGGGAGGTTCTTCCTGTACACGGTTACCACGAACATCATGATACTGGCATACCTATGGAAGTGATGTGTGGCAAGTAACCCAAAACAATCTGCTGAGCTAATATCTTCATGATCTGAATGAGTCCGCGGTCGACAGTTACTAGGGAGAACACGATGGCGTTACTAGGAGAGAACGGACATGATCCCTGACAATTAATGGCATTGGTCAGATTCGACGATGAATGTGTAAGCTGGCAGGCCCGCTTGGCAGGGTCAAGCGGACGTGCCCAAAGCCGAGAGATTCCGGCGGAAGTTGTTGCACAAGTACGTAATGCTGCGGATAGTCACGGAGGGCAGAAAGAAAAAGGTTGCTCCCGTCCGCTAAGCTCGGGTGTACCGGTGAATGGTGGTGTGGAACGGGCCGAGCCCAGCATCTGTTGAGTTGTCTCCGGTGTTTTTGCCCTCATTGGCTCGCTAAACGTGGTGATTACTATTTTTGGGTGTCCTGCCACCAGGACATTGTCTGCGATGTTCTTGCTTGACGGATGGCTACTAATTACTTTGTAAGCTGTGGAGCCGCTATCTCGGGTGGATCGGCAAACTGCGATGGCGGCTCTGTTTCTTTCGTTTCGAGGACATTCTTCTCGTCGGTTCAGTTCGTTCGCGCCGCCTTCGGACGGCCACGTTTACGGATCTGATGTGACGTCCCTCTTGTCAATCCGGATACTGTTAACGCGGCTTGTTACCCGGATGGCATTCCATTATAAGTATGGGTTGGAGGACGGTGCCAGCATTCCTTCCGTATCTCCCCTTCGTACTCGCTATGGCGGAATCCTCCCCACTTGATGCTTTTCCAGGGATGGCCTGGTTATCCCTTGCTATTTTTTTAGTCGTCGTCGGCTTGTTCCAGTGGGGTTCGGTCATATATTCCAAAGTGATCGGACAACGCCGACCTCGAAGGGATGAAGAGTCGACACACGCAATGACGTCTGCCCGCTCAACCACCAGTGGCACATGGTCCCTTGCACGTCTACCCCTTGCGGCCCTCAACGTCTTCCGAGTTGTCGCCTTCCGCTGGACTATCGAATTGGGCCCATACGATTTAACGATGGTCGATGTTGTCCTCACACTGGCGTACATTGCCTTTCTCCTGGCCTGGACTTTTACGGGCGGTGAGCTAACAGACGAGCTTCCTCGTCGACATCACTGAAAATTCTTTGGATGCTAGGCACAGGTGTTCAAGACGGAGAGACTTACATCCAGCGTTGGTCTGACCGTGCAGGCCTTCTCGCTGCGAGTCAGTTCCCACTCGTCACAGCTCTCGGCACAAAAAACAATATTGTGTCGCGTGCGTGCTCTACATACCTTTGTTCTCTTCTGTTTTCAAATCTATTTCTGTTGCGCAGTCATCACTGGCGTAGGCTATGAGAAGGTCTCTGACGATAATATTTTGCGATGCATAAACTGACTAAGGTTTCAGTTAAATTACTTCCACCGGGTCACAGCAAGGGCATGCTTCGGGTTACTGTTGATTCACGTGGGCGGTAAAGCCTATGCCGTCAAAAGGTATGTCAGTCACATGGTTGCCACAGGAATGCGTATTTGATCGGCTTTTAGTTTCTTCCCCTTACTTTTGCAGTTCCAGTGGATCCGCCTTGGGATAACAGCGGTAGCTGCGCTATCCATCCTGTTCATCGTATCTCTGCGTGTCATTCGCACCAGGGCCTATGAAATCTTCTTCTACACACATTTCGTTATGGTTCTGTGAGTAGAATCTCGTAGGAGATCTCCTTTGTCTCACAGCGATTAGTGTTTTCTTGGTAGGGGCGTACTACCACACCAAGGAAGTAGGGTAAGCGAATTCTTCTCTACATTTCAATTGTGATGCTGATAATTGTAAATCCAGTTTCTCGTACTGGATCTGGCCATCCTTCATGTTCTGGGGGCTTGACCGTTTCTTGCGGGTCGCTCGGGTCGTGGCATTCAACCACCTGTACTGCGGTTTCGGTCGGCGTGCGAAGCTGCAAGACGCAACTACGGAACTACTCGCCGACGATTTCGTCCGGGTGAGAGTGCGCCGCCCACCACATTTCCAATGGTTCCCTGGACAGACGGCATACCTCGTGATGCCCTCCGTTTCGAGCTTCCCTCTGGAAGCACACCCCTTCTCTATATCGAGCATAGACTCTGCCCTTTTCCAACCTGATGCAAGGAACGGTGAAGATGCCCGATGGAAGGAACTTGTTTTCCTCATCAACGTCAGAGATGGTTTCACGAAGCGTTTGCGGGAAGCCGCAACGCAAAACCAGACTGTCAAATTATTAATTGACGGTCCGTATGGGTCTGCTCCCGATATGGGAGCATATAACACATCCGTGCTTGTCGCTGGTGAGTTATTATCCGTGCGCACATTGAAATAAGTTTAATTGTCTGCAGGAGGAACTGGCGTGACTTACACGTTGCCCGTGTTTCTTAGCGCGATCGAGTGAGTCGTCCGGATACACAACGTTGCAGCGCTGAAACGTGACTGCATTTCTAGAGCGGCACGAAAGAAAGCCGGTCAATGCCGTAGGGTGGTGTTCATCTGGGCGATACGTGATGCAAGTGAGCACGATGGTTTCATCAGGCGTAGCCACGTAGACTGCGCATTCTGACCGTGGGGTGACCGCCGCCATTTTAGGTCAACTCCAGTGGATCTCAGATGCGCTCTCCCGAGCGAATGCTCTCACGCCCTTGTGGTTATCCGTTTCGATCAAGATCTTTGTTACCAGGGGTGGTATTCCCTTTAGTGGGAGCGCTTCCCTCGATCCTGAAAAAACGCTCGACAAGGAAAACTCTAGTGAATCAGTGGCGCCATCTTTCATCCAAATGGAGAACGGGAGGCCTGATTTGAAGTCGATCCTGCAGAATGAGATTAGCTCAGCCGGAGGAAGCGTGTCTGTCACAGGTAGGCGCTTGGCTTGCTGTTTTCGTACACTGGGCTGATGCGTCATCATCCGATCAGTGTGTGGATCGCAGAGTTTGACGAGATCGGTACGCCGTGCGGTGAGGTTCCCCGTGTCTGGACCGAACGGCATTTTGAGCGGGGAACCGAGTGTGACGTTGCACGTCGAGTCGTTTGGATATGCTTAGGTACGACCGTCGGACAGTGGGGGCGGCGGACTCCAACGTTTGTGGTCGGCTGGGCCGTGGACCAGTTTCCATTCATCGTTCTTTTTCGTTTCGTTGATTGAATCAGTCGCAACTGTATGCCGTCTAGCTTTACTGTTCAAAATTGTAGCCCAATACGAATTAACTTTAGATGTTTCGAGTTTTGTAATCCACGCAGTTGGCCTATTCTTCGTCGCTGCATCGTTACTACGGCTTGAACGTCGAGAGGGTGATGTTGAACAACCGTCTTCTATTCCACTAGGACCTACGTTTCAAATGGGTTGACTCTCCCGTGCCTTAGCCTAAGGTTTTAAGACTGAAACATGTAAGAGGAACCCTAGATGTGCGAGCAATTGGTAAATGTGTGATACAAAACTGTAATGCAGAGACCATTGAAATCAGTTTCAGGAGACAATAGGATCATATATCAGTACACTCGTGTCGTCGTCGACTTCTCAGTGGGGCTTTGAGCCTCCGCTTGAAGCCACCAGCATGGAGTTCCCCCAATCAGGCCGGAGAAGTAGAGCAAAGCGAAGACGAAACGCCGCCTGTCACGTTACTGCCGGGAACGTTCAGATCCACCGTCGTGAGTACTTCGGTGGTTCTCGCGGGGATGCGGGTCGTCGTCGTGAAGTCGTCGTCCTCTGAAGAGCTTTCCGACTCGGACGGGAACGATCCGTTGGGTGAACCCGCGAACACCCGGTACGTGTACGTGACCACGACGAGCAAATTACACACGATCAGTGCTGCTGCCAACTTTTCGAGATGGATCAGTGGCGGACGAGGATGGCGGTGGAAGCGGGAATACCTCCAAGTTGTAGGTGGCGACATACTCCGTGACGTCTCTCGGGTTCTTCTGAAAAAGCGCGTGCAGCAACGAGAATGTCGACAAAGCCGCGCTTGACGAGAACGAGATCAAGATCATTCGACGTTGTCGTCGCGGAAGTTTGACTCTCCAAAGGAGTTTGAGAGGAAGGATCACGAGGATCGCGTCAGATATGAAGTCGGCTGGTATAAAGACATCAGATTCCGAAAACGAGGGCGCTTTCTGACCACTCACTTGTTTCTTCGATGATGAGGATCACCTTTGATAAGAAATTCATTGGGTATCCTCCCCCGGATGCTAACATCGACATGTATTTTATGTCATCCACGCACCACCAGGTCTTAAATACGATCAAAGTCATCCAGCAAAGCATGAAAATGATTGCAGTAACTCTTGCAAACATCCGGAGGAACGAGGACGTCGAAATCACCCTGATTATCGAGTAAAGCAAACTCATGCGAACCGCCCTACCAAGTGCAAAACATCGCTTGTTAGCAAGACACCAACGAAACAGGGTGGAAGCTACACACCATACGACGGACGTAAACGAAACTGACATCGTCCAACTGGCGACAAGCGCTGTTTCATGGTCAGCTAAGAGTTAAGTGATCAACACGGCATCAGCTGGGCCTAGGTGACGAGCCACCTTACCGGTTTTAGCGGCAATGAATTGGCTGATGGTGTATGCCGTCCCAAAGACGATCCCCACCCCTGCCCATGCATCCTCCCACCAGAATCGTTGTATCCGCAGTCTAAAAAGTAGACGGAATATTGTGAGTATCATCGCCAAACCGTCGATCACGCTGAACGCGACTAGAATGTAGAGATTCGTTTAGTTGATGATGATCCAGGGAACGATTAAAGCCTACTGAGGATCGCAGTCAGATTGAATGACATCACTGAAGCGATTTCAATCGTCGATGGAGAGGCCAAGACTGGAAGGTCTTCCACCCTATATACCCCATGTCCGGAATGCCAAGCGTAACTAGTTCAGACTCGGAAGCCTTGCTACTTTGGAATAGGGATTTTTGTATGTCTCAGTTACGTATTATTTGATAACGATGATCGTTAGGTTTGGGTGTGTGATCCGCAACGTTGGTGACGTTTGGTTGCTGGCGTATCCGATCTTCAAGTCATCTATAGCTATGAGTCGATCAGCTCGAAAAGGCTTACCTCGTTCTTGCGATAATTGAACTTGCCTACAGCTGCGGTGGGACTTGCACGGCACATCGAATCGCGGGAGTTAAACTTGAAGAGGAGATGAGACGGCGTCAAGGCAACTTGTCGGCCAGCCCGTTGCAATTGAATCAGGCACATCCAATGTCACCCATTCATTCACTCTTCACGAAAGGAATTTAGACACGGAGAGACGTCGTGGGTCCTCGGCCGCAAGCTTGCGGCCCAGTGGAGATAAGGACTACCCCACCAGGGTATAGCGTTCGCCCGCTTGCCAGTAGTACGAATATTTCTACTTTGCATCTCATTGATCGCATCATGGATGAGCGTTCCGACCGTGCCTAATGCGCACCCACATTGACGGCACTCCTTGCCCATTGCACGATATTACACGGTACAGCCTGGGGTCTCTCTGCCCAGTAGTGCGGCCAACCCTACTCCTGGATACGTCCGAGCTTCAACCTGCGCCATCGTCGGCGATATCGATGAATCAGGCACCTGCTTGGCAGACTTGGCGAAAAGATAGGTGCCTCGGAGTTCTCAAGGGTGCATCGGTGAGTGAGAATCGGTCTTGCATATCAGCAAATCAAAAATTCAACTCAAGGGAGCGTCGATTCATTATGCCGTGTGCACGTACCAGGGCTGTGCAGAAAGTCGTTTTCTTTAGTACTCACCTTGACGAGTGGCCGCGGACATGGCAAGGACAAAGTCTTGGTCCTGAGGTGCCGGCATTATGGCGGGCCACGGAGATTAGCCTAGGCTGTGGCAATCCCAGTAATACTAGAGTTTCCGGGCCGACCTCAATGACACCTACTTCTCGAATGACAACTCGTCGATCCGACACCGAAGAGCGATGACACAGTATCCCACATCGTGATCCGGAACACAAACATAGAGTACAAATCCATCCAACTTCGGCTTCTTACAAACGACTCGGACAAAGCACCACAGAGAAGAGGAACTGGCGATGGCGGAGAGTCGAGGTTGTGATCAAGAGAGATCAGTAATGTAACAATAGTCGAGCTCGTCGTCGTCCTCCGAGTCCGTCGGAGGTTCGGGTTCAGAATCATAAATTAGCACCTGTTCGTCTTCGACCTCCTCAACGTCGTCATCGTCCCCACGTCCATCCCCACGCCAACGGTTCGCCCACTCCCGCTCCTGTTTCCGAACATTCGCGAACTGACGCACCAACTTCTCCACTTCCTTCCACCTCTTCTGGTATTTATCCTTCCCGTCCCTTCCACTCAACAACGGCGTGTTCCATGAGACGATCTGTTCGACATTCGGGGCGACTGCAGATAGGAACGAGGCGACGAGCGATGGTCGCGTTATCTTTGAGTCGGCCAACCACAATGATTCCAAAGACGTGTTCCGCACGCCGGCGCCGGGCAGCTTCTCCGAGTTGATCGGCAGAACCGTCGCATCAACAACAACTCCCAAGAGCGCAAGGTTTGGACAGTTCTGCAAGAGCGGGATCAAGCCCGGGAGTGTCACCTTGGAGGGGATCTCCCAGCCGCATTCACGGATGGAGAGGTCCAAGGTTTCGAGGAGCGGCCAGGCGGCGGCGATCTCCTGGATGGAAGCATTGTCGAGGTTGAATGTACACAAGGTTTCCAGTTTCAACGTGGTAAGACACTTGAGCTGAAAGAGCGGGCGAAGGGTCGTGATATCGATGATGTGTTTGTCGTCGTAGTCTCTCCAGACCTGCATCTCCGAAATGTCAATCACTGCGAGGTTGCGATACGAGGGATTGGATGCCCAATGAGTAAAAATGGTTTTATAATCAGCAGCGCATGATTCGTCGTCGACATTGAGATTGATTGTATCAATCGACGCGGACTGAATGAATTTCAAGAAATGCAGAGAATGTGACATGCTAGGTGCGGAGAGCAAAACTTCTTGAAGGACGGGAAATCTGACGCGGCCGACTGAGGATTCGATGCGATCGAGGGAGATTAAACGCATATCCATACGAAGGATCTTCAGGTTTGGTAACTGAGCGAGATGCAAGACACTTTCGTCTGGTAACTCCGCGCAACGTAAGGTATGGAGTTCATGGAGTTGGCAAAGGACCTTTGAAAACGTCTCAAGGGCCCGGTCTTCCCTTTGAAACACAAAGTTGCGGAACGCCATGATCTGCCTGATACGCGGACACCGGGAGGGTAGCAAGGGTAGGACATGGAACGTAAGGGGATTTGACATCAAATTATCGATATCAACATGGACCACCGTAGGTTGGAGAAGGTGCATCAAGAATGGAAGCGCTTCTGTGCGGTACTCTCCGCAACGGAAATGCACCAAACGGGGGAATATAACGACGGGAGATGGGAGTTGTGAGAGGGCCGCATAAACGTTGACGTCCGTGGTTGATAGACACTGGCGGTCGAATTCTAGACTTCGCACTCGGCGTGCATAGCGGAGGAAAATGTCCCAATCCGACTGTTGCATTGCACGCCTAAAGGACTGAGGAATGATTTCAAGTCTCAGATGGCGCCCGTTGGTTCATTTTACATGGACGAACATACCAGCTGCTTCCCGTTGACCACCCATAGATCATCCGGCATACATTTGATGAGCCATAGGAGGTCATTAATCTCGTAGTAGAGAACATTGAGAGCAGGCTCGAGGAAGTAGCGACAGGTCCTTGCAAGCCTCGCAAGGGTGCGACGGTCACGGAACTCTCGTGATTTAGGTTCGGGTTTCAATATCATGAACGCATGTTGAAAGATTATCGTCAAGATTTCGTCGATCGTGAGGCATCTATGCATGAGTAACGAAAAAGGGAAAATCGTCACCACTGAAAGAGGGCGTCGTCAGCACACACGGGCACAAAAGAGACATGTGAACAATACCCACATCATACACACGGAAAATAGAAACCAAGCGCCAACAGCCTGGCAACGCCAGTCTCTTAAAGCCACCTTTTCGAGCGGAGCAGTTGAACGTGAAATTCAGCTGCCTGGCATGATCCAGCCAACAGTTACACGGGCATACACGCCGGACAAGCACAGGCGGCTGTGTCAGGCTAAATGATGCGGCCGGTTTTGATGCGATGAGCATAATACTGTGAAGATGGCTGGTACCTGAGTGTGGCTCAGCGGCAATGGCTGGCAGCCGAATCATACGTGGGTAGGTCAGAAAAACTGCAGTCCGACCCATGCATGGCGACAATGGTGTGTACAGCCTCTCTCTCGTTCTAGTCGTTTCCCAGACTCGTGAGTTCATGTAGTGGCAGCATGGCGGTTGTCATCATGATTTTGCTAATCTCATTGCTCGATTTAGCAGTGTTCAACGATAACGCCCTGGGCGTTTGTGCCAGCATGTGATGTCAATGTGTCAAATGAAGCTTCTCAGCCAACATCCCCCGCCGCATCGCGCCCGCCATAACCAGCTGGGTGTCTGTCCCATGCCAATCGCACGTTATGATTATGATGCCTATTTGCACGTTGGATCCAACGTACTCGGTGCTGGTTGTGCTAAGCCCCACCAGGACCCAGTGAATGTGGCTCCGCCGCAAGGCGCTTGCCGCATGATCTCATGCAATCAATTTGGGGCCTTTTCGACGGAAGGCTAAGTAGCGAGGTACCCGCTCCGATGGTGATGTATATGGTTCCAAGTCACTTCAAGAGTTTAGACGAGTTTCCAAACCTTTCCTAGCAGCTTTTGACGTGCAGTCAAGCCAAATAGCGGAGATGAAGCTGGTGAACAACTGCCTAAATGTGGAAGTGAGCGTGGTCTTGTCGTGACAATCACGTCTTTGTCGGTCGAAGAGAATTTGGCAACTTCTTTTTTGATGTGGCGTCGAGACAATGTAGAAATGTAAAGTCTTACATTAACCCTAAGGGGAATTAGGCTTGCTTCGTTTATTCACCATCACTGCCAAATAATAGGGTGTCAGCTTACTGATGGCAGGAGCCTAATTAGTGGGTTGGTGTACTTTGTGCTTGCCATCGGAGATGTGTGTACTCGTCGTGCATAACTAAACGGCGGAACTGGTTAGCACGGTTGTCGGGAAAGCGTGGGGAGGGCTGGGATGTTGAGATAAACGACAACTGTAGTGTACCACAAGTTCTCGAAGAGTGCAGTCAGTGGACTGACTATCCGACACGGGGTGGTTGAAAGCGAAAATCAACAACATACCGTTTGCGCACAGTTATGGGGGAAACCAGCTAGCCTGGGGAGCTGTGATCGATTGATCAGTGATAGTCGGGAGGTCACGAGGTTGAATGGATCATACCTACACGTTGAAAGTCGAAGATGTTATACAGTCGACTTTCTCATAACGTATGTGGTCATACTGTATATTTTTCATAGTGTATCAGCTTTGGGTGGCTCCCGTCGTGGTATGCGGGGAATATACAGTAAAATGTCTTCTTGTATAACGTATA
>JBBPTO010001306.1:0-16723 GCA_038094155.1 Pulveroboletus cf. aberrans
TTCCATTCTTCCACACCCTTGCACATCAGGCATGTACAAGGCTGTTGCATGCTTCCATATGATCATAGCTACATTAAATACATGCACAGGCAGCATGGCCATCTTAGATTAGTACACCATAGATACAGACATTCATGTAGTATATAAAGGCTTGAATAAAATCCACCAAAGGACAGTCTTGTCCTCTTGGTGTTTCCTTAGCATCAAAGTCGTCGACTCATTCTCCCCTTTCCTCTCTAATTGTCTATTGAGCGACCTAGAGCCTTTAGTGGTTCTGAGTTGTTTCAGAGATAATGGTCATTTGAGAACACATCAGAGATGTCATCAAGATGTCAGAGGGACATCATCAAGGCACCTTACAAGCTTTCCTCTATCAATATTCACCATGCCCAACATTTTATTACCTCTGGCAAAGCTGAAAATGCTGTTCAAGTGACCAAATCCCTTACCAACATCATCAACCAACCCCTCTCTGCCAGTACAGTCCATCCTCACTTGAAAAAATTTGGTATGAAGGCTGTGGTCAAGTCTAAATGTCCTATCCTCTCTGCTAGACATCACAAGGGTTTGTTTGAACTTTGCTTATGCTCACAAGGATTGGACTTTGGAGGACTGGAAGGTGATATGGTCAGATGAGACCAAAATCAATTGTTGAGAGTCAGATGGGCACAAATGGGCATGGAAAAAGGCGGGTGAGGGGCTTAGTGATAGGCTGGTGCAAGGAACCCTCAAGTTTGGTGGTGGTTTCTAAATGATATGGGACTGTATGACTTGGGAGGGAGTGGGACTTGCCACCAAGATTGATGGTAGGATGGATGGTGACTTTTACCTTCAGATTTTGAAAGATAAACTTCAGAAGACACTGGAGTATTATGGTCTTAATTCTCCTGACATCATTTTTCAGTAGGATATGATCTCAAGTTTATCTGCAAAAGGGTCAAGGAGTGGTTAGAGGAACAGGAATTTAAAACTATGATCTGTCCTTCACAGTCTCCTGACCTAAACCCTATTGAACACCTCTGGGGTTATCTCAAAAGAAGGCTTGCAGAGCATGAAAATCCTCCTAGTGGAATTCATGAATTGTGGGCAAGAGTTAAAGAGGAGTGGGAGGAAATACCAGTTGAGTGTCAAAAACTATTTGAGAGCATGCCTAGAAGGATTCAAGTAGTGCTCAAAGCAAAAGGAGGTTATACAAAGTACTAATAATACCCAAATACCCCTGTAAATGCAAATGCTCAAAAACCCTTTCCATGACATCACTGTTTTAAAATGGCCATATCTCTGCACCATGTGAATTATATCACATGGCTTAAAGACCAATTAGATAGCCAGGAGCATGCTCTATTTATAAATCTGCCAAGGCCAAGTGAAATTCCCACAGGGGTAGGTGGTGTGCATTACACACTACAAATAAGGCAAACTTAGAAAGGGTTTTTGAGCTCACTGTACATCTTCAGTGTGAGTAATGCATCAGAGGTTGTAAGGACAGTAAGACAAGTAGTAGTTCAAATATACTGTCATGATCCATGCTCCTCCAAACTCTAGCAGAGATCTGAGGGGTAATGGTCAACTTCAAGGTGAAAAGAGGGTAAATGGACTGGAGATCGGACAGGGATGGGGCAGAGTGACATGCAGAGATGACAAAGACATAAGGAGATGGAGATAAGGGGTTATGGGGGCAAGGACTTGACACAGGACATATGTGTCACACCCTTGCTCACTGTTGGGGTCCTCATTTTGGAGACAGGAGGAACATGATGAAGAGGATGTAGGTGAAGGGAAACTTCTTCAGATCAGACATAGTTTGGAGGAGTAAGATTTGACATAACAATATTCAAACTAGAAAATACATGAGAACATTATAGTACTTATATGCTACAAGGTCAGATTAGAGTCCAGAACATGGAATGGAGAAAACCATATGTAAAGGTACAAAGATGGTCAGAGATCATATGATGCTGTGGAGCAATGTACATAGAACTGAGGAAATGCAGAATATAACATAGGAGTAACATAATGTTGTTCATAGGACTAGAGAATGGAGTGAATATAAAAGGGAATAGGATCTGAACCAATCATAATAGGTCTGATAGGAAACATGACAGAGTCCTTTGAAGGAAGTTGGAGATGATAATGTCAAAGTCAGAGGTGACATAGGGGGTATCATAGGGGGTTCAGAGGTGTAAAGATTGGGGTTGGGATGGATATGACATGTTCAGGGATCTGTACATGTTTGGTACATTCTTCTTGAGCAGGATTTGAAGCAAGAAATATGATGCCTTGATTGTTGATACATAGAGGAATGGTAGAGAGAGAATAAGACCTCTTCAAAACAGATTATGAGTCTGTTGGAGTTGTTTTATGCATTCTGTCATTCCACAGTATTTCACCTGTGGATGAAATTCAAACTCTTTATTGTCACCTGGAAATCCATGAGACTCTTCCATTTGCAAGAAATATAGAATAACCAGTGGTGGACCATGAGGTCTCAATGTCTACAGCCCAATCAGTGTCATAATAAGCCACAAAACCATCATTTTGGGCATTTGCAGTATAGATCAGGCACAGGTCCTGAATATGGGATAGATAGCACACTATATAGTGTGCCTTCTGCAAGTGTTTCTCTGAGGGATTTGCAGAGAACTGCAACATCTTGATCACTAAGAAAGCTAGGTCTGGCTGTGTTCCAAGCATGATATAGAGCAATGATCCAATGACCAATTGATAGCAACTTCAAGGATCTGAGTTTGATCGACCTTCATTTGGCTTGGAATTATATTCAGAGGGTAGGGAAGTTAAAACTGCTTTGTAGTTTGTTTGACCAAAGTGCTCAACTACTTTGAAAGTGTAGGAGCATTGATTAGATCTCAGAGTTCATTTCAAATGATCCCTGGTGAGCCTCATTCTGAGATATTCTTTGGCAGGGCCAAGATCTCTGGATTTCCATCATTCCATAAACCATTTCTTGTGTTGAAGAGTGAGGATTCTATCACTACTCATGAAAATAGCATCATCAACATAGAAAACTAGAACAATCAAATGTTCACCAATGAGCTTGATATAAACTCTGAAGTCAGAAATACAGCATTTAAAGCTGAATTCTAGAAGGCTTTTGTGCAACTTCTTGTTCCATTGAAGTGCAGCCTGTTTGAGGCCATAGATAGCCCTTCATAGGTGACAAACTTTCTTCTCCTGGCCCAATTGAATGAAGCCTTCAGGTTGAACCATATAGATTTCTGCATCTAGTTTGTCAAACAGAAATGCTGTTTTGACATCAAGGGATTTGATTTCCCAGTCTTTCACAGCTGTGAGAGCTATGGGTAGATGAACCCTTGATAACCTCATAACAGATAAGAAGGTTTCTTCATAGTTAATACTGAAGACCTGGGTAAAGCCTTTAATGACAAAGCAAGCCTTTTTACAACCATTGCTTTTAACTGCATATACCCATCTCCCTTTGATGGGTTGATGACCTGTAGGTAGATCCACCAAATTCCAAACTTTGCATTGCATGAGGAATTTATATTCTTCATTCATAGCAGCTTTCCACTGACATTGTTTATTCTTTGGAAGTTTGAGTATATCTCCATGCTATCTGGGGGTATTCTCACTTATAGTGGCAGACAAGTGGATTCTCATCCATCAGTTACCATCCATGGTTCCCATGTCTTCTTCTTCATTTGTGGGTCTCAGTTGATCAACCAGTTCTCTTTGAAAAGCCTCCTCTTTGAGGTGTACAATACCAGAATGAATGTCTCTTTTGATTTCAACAGGGCATCGATTTCCATTATCAGGAAGAATTCTTGATTGAGTAAGTCGAGTCTCTCTAGAATTGAAGGTCTGCAAGTATGTAGCTCTAGCTCCTGTAGGTGGGCAAGCATGGAATTCAGAAGGTGGTTCTGATTGAGAAGGGAGTTCGGACTGTCTGTGACTGTCCTTAATAGATTCTCTCTGTTCAATATGTGGTGTGTCTTGCTTTGGTGGCATATGAGGATTGGAATCAGAGGATGATGAAGATTGATGAGAAGATAATGAGGTGCTAGAATGAGTGGAAGGAAATCTAGATCTTGTATGAATAGGTGGTCGAAGATCATGAATGTTGATTATGACATGACAAGAAGAAGAGTCCAGATTTCTTTTGTCTTGGTCATTATCATGAAGTTCAGGTGCAGTGTCTTCAGATATCAAGAGCAGTTTGTCATCTATCTCTCTGGAAGCAGACAGGAAACTTGATTTATCAAAAGTGGCATGTGTAGAGATGAGGATTTAATGACATTGAGTAGACCAGAATATTCAACCCTTTATATTGGTCTCACATTCAATAAAGACCATTTCTTTAGCTTTTGTTGAGAGTTTATCCTGATGCTGTTCAGGAGGAATGAACATGTAAGCCTTGCAACCAAAGATGCAAAAATAGAACACATCTGGTTTGTCTCCATTGAACAGTTCAGTGGGCATTTTTCACTGATGTCATCTCAGAGGTTGTCTGTTATAGATATGAAGGGAGGTCTCTAGAGCTTCTTTCCACAAAACTCTAGGTAGACTAGCCTGATAATGTATAGCTTCTGCTTTCTCCGTGATGGTCTGATTAAATCTCTCAGCATGTCCATTCTGTTGTGGTGTGTGAGGGGAAGAGATCTAATGGGTGATGCCTCAGGACAAGAAGAACGATTGAATATCCTTCCCTAAGTATTCTCCACCATAATCTGAACATACAGAGGTAACACAAGAACCAGACTGCTTCTCAAGCCAAGCAATCTGGCATTGAAGTGCAGATGCAGTACCAGATTTCTCACAAAGGAAGTGAAGGAGGGTAAAGCTAGAGTAGTCATCAATGAGAGTGAGGACATAGCAGCAATGAGAGTGAGATTCAACAGGAAAGAGTCTCATTAAATTGGTGTGTAATAGGGCAAGGGAGCAACCAGCTCTCTTGATCAAAAGATCAAAGGAGTGATCTGTAAAGCACAGCCTTTGAAAGATGGAGTGTCAGGTGGAATGAATATGGAAGGGCAGCCAGATGTTTGAGCTCCTAAATGTCTCATCACATTTTTGGAGCAATGTCCAAAAGGATGGTGCCAAAGATGATATGGATCATTAGTTGCAATCAATGCAATCATTCCAGGTTTAATCAAGGTCAACTGAAACCAATGAAGATTGTTATCTGGACATGGTGCAGTAGCCCAGATGACTAGAAATCCTTGATCATCCCAGATGCAGGTTTTACCATTTATGATCTCACATCTGAAGCCTCGAGAGGTCAGAGTGGGCACAGAAGTGTGCCACCTTAGGTGCATACTAAACAAGTTCAAGTATCATAGAATAAAGACCAGCAGGACAGATAATGACTTTTTCAGGTCCATGCATGTCAACAGTCGATCCATTAGCCACAGAGACTTGTTTGGTACCTTTATCAAGATGTGCAAAGTCACCAAGGTAAGGTATGATATGATCAGTGCAATCACTGTCAATCATCCAGTAAGAACATTCAAAGGAGCTCAGGAGAGCTTCAATAGTATACAGGCCAAAAGATTTAGATTTATAAGGAACAACACCTTCATGGCTACAATATTTTCTGGTCTCTTTCAAATCAGCAAGATGTTGTATGACAGAAAGGATAGCAAAGGTGATGGGTTCCATCTCATCCGTATAGGGGATCTTCTCTTCTTGAATAGGAAGGTCTCTGATGCTAGCACCAGGCAGAAAAGAGTCAGATGGTAAACCACTGAGAAAAAATTTATCAGCTTTCTTCTTCATCAACTTTTTCACTCATGGGTATCTCATTAAATTCCTCTAGAGTAAAGAAGAAAATCAACTGTTTCAAAATAAATTCAAAGACCCAGCCATACCATCATCCATGTCTGTATCAACAGGATGATTCCATCCAGCTTTAGCTATCTCTGATGAAAAAGAATGTTGTTCCTCTTCAACCTCCATGTGATTGACAAAGTGTTCACAGAGATCATGAGAATTGACCATGTTGTTGAAATCATCCTCAGTGTACTGATTTGAATCAAAACTCACAATTGCATTCACCATGACTTCATTTGCTTTAGCAGGCTATTTTCCTTTTCCCTTAAATAACTAGTAATGTTCATACCAGTCTCTCTTCCTCTATTTTGAGGGTCTCTTCCATTTAGAAGGATTCAAATTAAAGGGTTGTGATGAGTGGTCAGGACAATTGTCCTTCTTTTGGTTTCTCCAATGGTTTTCCCATGGATGATCACTGTAAATCACCTTGATATGATGAACAGAGGAAGAGGGGTCTTCACTTAAGTGAAAGGATAAGGATTGTCCTTTCAAGGATCTGATGTCAATCTCTCCAAGTATAACCTGTTGGACATTCTGTAGGGTAAAGTCCTTCTGATCCATAATGTGAATCAGAGTAGAGCAAAGGGAGCTGAAGTCGTCAGGAAGTTGGGCAAGCATAATCATGGTGCAGAGTAATTTAGACAAGATCAGACCAGCATTTTGCATGTTCTGATAAAGTGAGATCATTTGATTGATATCTTCTGTAGCATGAGAAGGTCTAGTGCATAGGTGAAAGACATTATGCAAGAAGTAGAATTGCCCAGCAATCCTGCAAGAGGCGAAGCATTCTGAGAGAGTAGACCATAATTGATAGGTCATGGAGCAATAATGGATGGCTTGTGTAGCACCAGAGCCAGAGGTGAAGGTGGTGTGTAAAGAAGGAAGGACTGCATCATTGATTGTGAACAAGGTATCTGAAAACTTTCTGATCTGATTGCTTCCAGGAGTTGACATCTCCAGTAGCAATATTGTGAGTAGTAACAAGAGTTTCATCAAAGAAACCTCTACATCCAATGGTGTTGAAGATGGATTAGACCTGTTAAGACCAGGTCATCCTCCACTCAAACTCAGGTTAGAGATTGGAGGTCAAAGGGGAAGAAATGCCAAAGATGTCCAGAGATCCAGAGGATTGCATTCAGAGAAATGAAGGCTTGACACAGGACTTATGTGTCATGTCTTCACACTGTCACATCCTTCATTGGTTGGAGATGCATTAGAGAAAAACAGGGGACTGTGTAAGTTGATATTCAGCCTGAGGCTATCTACATACAAAGTCGGAATATATATACAGAGGAAGTTGGAAGCTATGTAAATAGGTAAGATGAAGCCAGAGAGACCATGACTGGAGCAGTACACCAGGTGTGCAGCTCACCAGAGCTGTGCTGTACAGGGTCAGAGGAAATAGAGGAGTCAGACTAATCTAAATATAGAACAAGGATAGTACATAAGGGTATCTAATATATGTCCAGAGTTTCAGAGGTCAGGAGTTAGTAAGAAGTCACCAGAGGTAAGGTAGGCTTCATGGGAAGGCATCCAACCTCATGTGATGTGACAATTGACAATGTTGGCCTTTTTGGCGCAGAAGTCTTGTCACTTAACAACTGTCAGACAACACTGAAAAATTACCACAAATCTCAATTCTTGCTCCTAAGCAAATCCATCATGCAGAAAAGTTTTTATACCCCTTTAGAACACTTCTGCATACCAGATTTCTCTTGTTGTAAGTTTCACAATTGTTGGTAATTTTTTTGTGTTGTCACACTTGAACCAGTGAATGTCATGTGACATTGGATGGCTTCCCATGAGGCCTACCTTATTAGCAGAGTTATTCTGGAGGTTAGAGTTGACCTGGTTGCATGGAGTATGACAGGACCTAGGCAGACCAGATAGAGTAATTGCTCTGTTCTTTGAGAATATGGATGCAAGTAATAATCATTATTTCAATCTTGATGTCAGTGACAACAGAAATGGTGGTAGTGGCCATATCTATGAAACAAGTTCTTCAGCATCATTGCTAATGGAAATTAAAATCACCATTCATTAAGCAATCATTCTTTTATTGATCAATCCCAGTACATCCAAGAAAATAATAATAATCTTCATTGCTCATAAAACATCTGGCCTATTTTTATGCCTTTGATTTTGCACATTTCTCCTATGCTTTTTCATGTCCATGAATTTTTTATGAAGATTGCAAACCTTTGTGTTCTTAAATTGATCAGCAACAACTTCATAAATAAAGTCTCATCCTCTATGAGAACTGTTTTTCTTCAACTGTTTCTGAAGCTTCCTGCAAAGCCTAAATCCAGGTAAGTCATGTTATAATATGTATGACACAGCTTATGACATGATACATCTTTTTCTCTCCATTTTTCTCTATTTCTTTGCCACTTTTTTTGGCTTTTCCACACTCAAATGGGGGTCATGTGACCATCAGTTACATGTCACATGGTCAGTCACATGCCCTGAGTAGTCACATACTTACTTCAGAAGGTTCTGAGACCATCTATGATGGCTGACTCATCATGTTTTGACATTCTATGACCTTCCAGAGTGTTCTTCTGTTATGACTCATCATGACTTCTCATGACAAATTCAGAAACTTCTATTGATGACTCAGCAGCTTCCATTGGCTGGCCTTAGTGTGGCTGACTGAGCACATTTCAAATACTATGCTTCTATTGCCCAGCCCTAGAGTGGCTGACTGAACACATTTCAAATATTGTGCTTTCATTGGCCAGCTCTAGAGCAAGCTAACAGATCAGGAGTTCTTGAATGTTCCATAACATTCTGTGACCTTCCATGGTTACTATACATGAAAGACATGACACAAACATGATCACACATGATCCTGTACTATATAAACCAGCCAATAGACAATCCAAAAACTTCAGATAAGTTCTTGAGGCATTCTCAGACACAACTACTTGTCCATTACTCTTTTTCTCCTACACCATGCACTAAGCTTGGGCTGGCACACACTGTATAGTGTCTTGTTCAGTTGCACTGGTTATAGAGGGGAAGGTTCTGCCTCTATGGTGTTTGTTGGCACATGCTGCATAGTGTCTTGACCAACTTGACCAGCAGGTGAATACCATGCCTATTTCTTGTCCACAAGGTCTGTGGTTGCTGTATAGAAATCCAGCTGATCTTGTTAGGGATGGCACTATCTCTTTGAGCTTGAGATCTACCCTCTGGAATTCATGTGAGCCAGCAGACCATTTGATTATGTGCCTGGTTGGCTTCAAGTCATGCCAAATGGCACAGTATTCTCGGTCAAATTTTGCATTCCAATGTTTAGCAGTCTATCCAGGAGGATTCTGAAAGCAGTGAGGGTGGTACCAACCCCATACATAATGTGAATTGGCAACCATCATGGAATCAAGAAGTCTAGTGTGGGGGTCTCCAGAGTGATAAGGATCATTTGAGTCAATTGGTCTATCAATTGAAGGAAAGAAGTCTCACCTTAAAACCTTAAAACTCTGAAAATATACAGTGACTCCAAAAACAATTGCAATGTTTGCTACATTTAGAGTGTATATAGTGTACTGGCTATAATCGTGGGAATATCGCCTAGCGTTGGTGAGACCGAATATAGTATAACCCCCCGGCTACGTAACGGTCCATGGATCACGTGATGTTGTCTGGTGGTGCCGGAGATATGGCCATTACAAAACAGCAATACCATTGCAATGGTTTTTTCACTTTTGTGCTGGTACATATAATCTCCATTAAATGACATGATATTTGGTTTTCTTTGGTCATACAAACAAAGATATACATACAATAATTGTTTCTGAGTTTCAATATATTCACACTCCTCTTTATTTGTAATCACTATTGTTATATATATGCTACCTTTACTACCCAGAAAAATATTATTCTCTCCATGCTTGATGCTGGTCATTCTGCTTGCTTCTACTGTTGTAGGCTGCTATAATATATCCAGACTTCGAAAAAATGAGCTTTTTGAGCTTTTAAAGTCTTGTGGAGGTCATCTAATCAAGCTTTTGCAAGGCCAATAATACTATTTAAGATATCAAAACCATTTCTGATATCATCAATACATCCCTATGCATCAACATAGTCCTTTATCACATGAAAAAGTCTAGTATAAAGGCTGTGGTAATCAAGAAATGTGTCCCATACTTGACAACTCTATATGCTAATCTATTGTTAAGCCATTTTTCTGCCTTTTTCTGGCCCCAATTGCACCCACCCAACACCATATGATTGAATCGAATCTCTTATAACTATATAATCTCCTTCAAGTCCAGTTCCAAGGCATATAAGCAAAATTCAAGCTTTGTAATGTTTAATAGAAAGGAGAGGGAATTTATTGATTACCACAGCCTCTATACTAGACATTTTCATGTGATAAAGGAATATGTTGATGCATAGGAATGTATTGATGATATCAGAAATGGTTTTGATATCCTAAATAACATTATTGGCCTTGCAAAAGCTAATCAAATACATAGTGTGTTGAATATTAATAGGGAAAAGCTTGGTTAGATGACCTCCACAAGACTTTAAAAGCTCAAAAAGCTCATTTTTTCGAAGTCTGGATATATTATAGCAGCCTACAACAGTAGAAGCAAGCAGAGTGACCAGCATCAAGCATAGAGAGAATAATATTTTTCTGGGTAGTAAAGGTAGAATATATAACAATAGTGATTACAAATAAAGAGGAGTGTGAATATATCTAAACTCAGAAACAATCATTATATGTATATCTGTGCTTGTATGACCAAAGAAAGTCAAATATCATGTCATTTAATGGAGATTATATGTAACCAGCACAAAAGTGAAAAAACCATTGCAATGGTATTGCTGTTTTGTAATGGTCATATCTCCGGCACCACCAGACAAAATCACGTGATCCATGGACCGTTACGTAGCCGGGGGCTTGTACTATATTCGGTCTCACCAACGCTAAGCGAGATTCCCATGATTATAGCCAGTACACTACATACACTCTAAATGTAGCAAACATTGCAATGGTTTTTGAAGTCACTGTACATATGCAGATGTAGTGGTGTTATAAGTCTCAGAAGGGAAAGCCCAACTAGCACCACTGTAGGCAGAGAAGAGAGTCTCATCTTTGTATGTGAAGGAGCAGGGGAGGATACTCTGATCTGCCATTGTAGTCTCCACAGTTGTGATTTCAAAGGGGTTAACAATGTGGGAGCAGTTAGAGTGAATTCTGAATGGGGGTATGTCAGAGATTTCTAGGAAGGGTAGGTACTCTTTCTGATGAAGAACCAGCTGACAATCTTTCTTTGACAAAAGGGGCATTGGTTCTTGAAACACTGCTTCCCTGGTTGATCTGTTGTAAAGATGCTAGAAAGCCTAGAATGGGTTTTCTAACAATGTAAATATGGGTTGCAAGGAGGTTTACTCAAACTAAAAGGGACCCAAGGGACTAGAAGAAAGTAATAGACAATAATCATACACTGTAGAGCTGGAAAAACACAAGTCCAGACCTTCCCATTTGATAGGGTTGAGAATCTGACTTTCTGGGTTCAGGTTGGAGTGCTCAACTTGACTTGACTAACTCAGGTTGCGGCAGAATTGACTGTTTCAATACTTAGAAAAGTGAAATTTGTGATCAAGAGAATATAGAATTCAATGCAGACTGAAGTCTGAGATACAAAGTTTATAGTCTGGGAAAACCTGAGACTTTGTACATATTGGGGTGGTGAAGTAAGTATGGTATGACAATGGAGTGGCATGATGACAGCAACAGTATGAAATACAAATGAAAGAAAATCACCAAGTATGATGGACCTAGGCAAATCCATGGTCACTCAAGACAGAAACCAATATAAAGGAGATGAAACCATACTCATCAACTTGGATCTGGGGAACTCAGGCTGGACAGACAGGATGGGTTGAATGAACAATACTCAGGTTGGCCTTCAACTTGTTTAGGAATGGAACCTGCACTATGGAAAAGACTCAAGGACCAGAGAAAGGGGCTTTTGCGTGATAGGGAAGACTGCTCTCCTACACCATCCTCCAATGATATCATCACTATAGACAATTCCAATTTTATCCACAACATGTCTTTGAAGGTGCTGTAAGGACAGGAGTAGGAGTGTGAAAATATTTCTTCTAAGAGATTTCCTGAACAGTGAGGGAAGTAATCTGGAAGATGACTAGGTGAGTACATAGAAGGATGAGAAGGTCTTCAGAAGAAGGAATCTCAGAATCAGATGTAATGAATCCTGGCAATCAAATTTGACAAGGTGATTCAACAAATCAAGCATCTTCTTCTAATGGTGGTTCAGTAAAATGAAAGGATCCTTGAGAGCCAGAGATAGAGCCAGAAACAGGTAGTTTCCAAATGTTTTATTCTCCTTCTCAATGTGAAACCCTTTCAATGGTGGTTTCGACTCTATAGACAAGGAAATGTCTCAAACCAGATCCTTCTGTACAGTGTTGTTCTTGTTCAAGATGTCATTTGCAAAAATTGCAAGGTAGGTGGTGATGGAATGAGTAATTCCAGGCAGAGTTTTGGCAGATGCAATGTAGGCAATTAGGCTTCTGAGGACAGGAAGAAACAGGTGAGTATTCTAACACAGAAGTAGCAATATATCTCCTAGATAAGGAGGATGTCATTGATATGAGAGTAGGACAAGATGAATGTGAGGAATGAGATGATCAGGATGAGGATGGTCTCTCTGAAGGTGGTGGTGGATTCAGAGGTGGATCACACACCTCTTGAGAGACAGGTCTGGTAGACACTGTGACCAACAAGGAAGTAAGGGTTTGATTAGTTCATTGATTCATGACAAAGGTGAAAGAAGCACTGATGATATGAATGATAATATTTCCAAATGGATTTCCAAATGGAAGTGGAATGAAGAATGAGCCTTCAAAGATATAAGTGATGAGATGGTGTAGCACCAAGTGCATGGTGTTTTCCAAGATTAAAAATAATCTGAAGAAACCTGCAGCAATACATCTGTCCATAGTACCAGAGGTATGCAACAGGGATGGGCACAAATTATGTCAAGGTACCTTTAGCTGGTACTCATAACCTAAAGAAATACAAATATCTCTTTGTCTCATTCTCTGAGGTAGCAGACAATCCTATCGGTCCCTTGACTGATAGGAAGAGGAAAGGTTATGGACCTTGATGGAATAACTCACCAAGAATAAATAGCACATCACAAGATAAAGGATCTTAGAGTAAGATAGAGAAGGAGGGGACTCAACTTGACTGTCTGAGTTGAATAAGATTCTAACTAGAGAGCAACCATGAGGGAACTCTCTCTAAATACTTTACAGGATTGTTTGTCTCTATATAGATCTCTATCATATAAGGATAGGTATGAGTCATGAAACATGACTAGACAATCAAAATTATCAGTAGGATATAGATACTAGCCAATGGCATAAGTATCTCATCTCTGTGGTGAATGATGAAACAATAGGAGAGTGTAAATGACCAATGATCATCTGATCATGATCAAAAACCTTGGTTATATAATGAAGAGCAGAAAGTGAATATCAAGTTTCAACATTGGGCAGACTCTATGCTGACATGACAATGAGAGATAGTCATGCAAATCTAGGTAATTTACTATCACCTTCACAAAGGCACCATAGTGTACTATTGGTGATATCAGAAGTATCATGCAAATTTATCCTTATTTATGATGCCAGACAAGTATATATGCAAGTGTTTGTGAAGTGCTTTTTCTTTGGAAATAAGGTACATAACCAATCCTTGTCTCTTAACCCTGGGTCCAGGTATAAAGCTTGATAAGAGAAAAGGCAGAGCATCTGAGGAGGACATTGGAGAATGGTGTGAGAGTGTAGGAGTCAGGCTCTTCTGCAATACTCAGCTAGTATCTTGAATGAGATACACACAATGTATCACTCAAAGTGAGGAACCAATGTTGAGTAGAAATAAATATATCAAACTTAGGGACTATATACAGGCATTTTGACTACTTGTCATATTCCATCCATTCAACCCAACTTCAGACTCCAGAACACAACTCCACTCATACCTCCAGTGCACTCTCTGTCATCACACAACTCCATTTCTTCAGACTTATGTTAGATTTCCTTATATATGTCTCTTGTTCTCTATTTAGTTTAGTCTCACCTCTCTGTTCTGTCTGACACTGTGTAGCACAGCTCTGGCCTGTTCCTGGCCTGGAGCACAGCTCTGGCATATGATCTCTCTGACCTTCACCTTATATATCTATATAGCCTCTGATTTCCTCCAACTATATATACTCCAATTCTGTATGTAGATACTTCAGCCTGAATATCATTTTAGATCACTCCTCTCTTCTCACTCTGGATCTCTCCAATGCATCTCCAACCAAGAAGGCCATTGTAAAGTAGCAAAGGGCTCTGGAGTCCTATGCAAGAAATAGGGGTGCAAGTGTAGTTCTCAACCCAAGGGGATTGCAAAGAGAGGCAAGGAAAAAGAAGAGGACTGTAGGAATGGCTCACTAGATGTCCACAGGACACTGGAAAACTCAAGTCTGGATTTCCCCTGTTTGGTAGGGCTAGAAAACCAACTTTGATTGCAGAACTTGAGGGGAACTTGAAGGGAAAAGTGGAATAAGGCTTAGGGAACTGGACTCAGAGGCTTAGAAATGATGGTGGTAACTTGCACACTATCTAGGAACTAATTTATAGGTACAAAAGTCTAATCTGGGCATACTCAAATGAAGTACAGTAAATGAAACATAAAAAGGACAAAAACCCGACCAAACCCGGAGCATGGGAACGGTTCCTGAGGTGCAGGAACACCAGGACCAGTGTGCAGGAACACAGGTCTGGACATCAGGTTCCAAACTAACCTTTGAACTTCAACTAGTTTAACTCAGATTGGGATGAACAGCAATAGAACAGTCTCAGATTTGGTAGGAGCGCTGGATAGGGGCTATCGGACCGTGGGAAAACTCCGGATACCACTGTAGGGAACTTTACTTCCCTACACTGTGACAGTGCAGAGACATGACACACAAGTCATGCATCAAGCCTTCACCCTCCGGACACAATCCTCTGGACCTCTGCCCATCTCCAGCCATTTTGCCCCTTCAACCTCTGATTAACAGAAGGGTACAAGGGTACTCCTGTTGTGCAGGGCAGAGAAGAGAGAGGTGAGTCAAGGATGCTCACCGAGATAGAGACTAAAGTTCTTGTGATCAAGTTTGGGTTAGGCAAGATTGATGAGATCAATCCTTATAGAGCTTCTTAGAAGCTTGATCTTGAGGGGAAATGAATCTCATTATTAATTACATCACAGCATCTATCACCTTTAAATACATCTAGAAACATGTATGTTCTTGTATGTGATGTAGCTAGAACAAGGTTGATGATGTCAGAATGACATTATAGGATCAGTCATGCTGCTTCACTTATTTGAAATAGGTGGAGTTGGATCTAGGTCGATCCAACACAGCCATTGTGGAGCTAAGAAAGCTCCAGACTGATGACATCATAGCTGAGTCATAAAGACTGGATCTAGATCATCATGTGGTTGATCCTGAAGTGTAATTAAGATTACACTTTAATTAAGTTTGACTGATGCAACAGTCGAGCCTTAATATTTGACCTAAGTCTTTAATAACATGAATAGTGTATTAGCACTATGGTCTGCCTGTATTAACAGAGCACAGGACCTAGTGTTCGATTCACAGAATCTCAACACTGATCTCCAACCAGAGTTTGAGTGGAGGAGATCTAGTCTTAACACTACTTATATATACCATGCCTCATGTTTCAGCTGTGTCTGTGACATCATAATGATGTCAATAATACTGTTCCAGAATGTGATAGACTACCATAGAATTTAATAGAATAGAGTGAAATGTGAAAGAGTGAAATGAAAGTGGGTTCTGACATGTATGAGGATGTAACTTATATCATGGTCCAGGCCAATGGGAGAAGGTTCAACAAGAATACAATCTCCAAGGTCAGATGTCCAAATTAGACTTAGAGTAATGTTGGTGAGGTCCATTTGAAGATGACCAGAGATAAAGAGGACAGAGTCAGAGTTGTATGTGGAGGGACAGAGATGGGTATTCAGGATGGATATGACATCCAGTCAGTTACTGTTTCATACATATTCATGCATGCCTTTTGATATCTCTCATATCACTCTTGACATGTTATGATCAGCCCCTTTTTCTCTTGTCATGTATCTCCATTGTATGCATGGGTATAAACCCCAACTCAGACTTTCTTTTCTTTTCATCGCTGACTATGATACCATGACTACTCATCCAATTTCCATCACATTCTATGCAATTCCATTTACTCAGTCAGCAACTCCTTTCTTACCTACCCTGAACTCCTCCTATGTCTATATAAACTTTGCTCATCTCTACATGTATTTTCCAAGCTAGACCTCCCCTTCATGTACCTCAATACACTAGATTTTAGCCTCACTTCTAATTCCTTGCCCTTAGTCCCCTATCAGGAAACTCTTAGCTCCCTGAGACTTCATAGCACTTTTGAGGCTATGCTGTTCAGTGAACCCCTTGTCTCTCAGCGATGTTAAATCACTGAGTCCTCAGCTCACTTCAATATTCAATCATTGTGATAGAGCAAGGAGAATGCCTTGTTTACCTAGAACCCTCATCCTTCATCCTGTTATGACTGGATCTCCTCCGCTCAAACTCAGGTTGGAGATCGGAGGTCAAGGGGATCGAATGGCCGGAGACGGCCGGAGGTCCAGAGGATCACGTCCGGAGGGGTGAAGGCTTGGTGCAGGACTTGTGTGTCGCGCCCTTGCACTGTCACGGCCTTCTTGGTTGGAGACGCATCAGAGGGAACCGGAGAAGTTGAGAGGAGTGGTCTAATGTGATATTCAGGCTAAAGTATCTACATACATAGTTCGGAGTCTATATACGTTGGTGTGCTGCAGATTAGTAATGGA
>JBBPTO010001307.1:0-16720 GCA_038094155.1 Pulveroboletus cf. aberrans
CTCTACCTATGCTACTCCCACAACACCTAAACCACTTCATGACCCTGAAACTATGGATATTGACACTGTCTCTGCCAGCCTCCAAAAGCTGACTGCAGAAGAAAGAGAATGCTGCAGGAAGAATGAACTTTACTTCCACTGTAGGAAATCCAGACATACCATCCAACAATGTGCTGATCTCCTGAAACCTTCCATCAAGAAGAAGATGAAGAAGAACCCAGAGGATCTTCCCATGCTAAAAGAGTGTGAGAATGATGATGAAGTGATTAAATAATGACCACTTTCTATTCAAGGAATTTTTAGAACAGAGGCCTATTTTGATGTTAGCTACCTTCTACTCTGTGTGTGCTCCTATACTTGTATCTTGTGCAATAAAATCTATGCAGATACCTGTTGAGCTCATGATGCCCTCACACATGCTGAAAACTGTCAAAATCTGCACCCTAATTGATAGTGGTGCAGATATCAATTGCATCAACTGGAATTATTTGAAATAACAAACTTCCTACCTTCTAACTTGAGAAGCTGTTCCAAGTCTGCAACCTTGATATGTATGTCCATGAACAAGAAAGGCAAGGTGTCTTTCTCCACTATGCTCTTTGTCAACATTGAAGGGATTGCCAAGAAGGTCCTCTTCTATGCCATGGATTATGGACAATAGAACATTATTCTCAGATTACCATGGCTCAAGGTGGTCAACTGCCTCATTAACTGGTCTAAACAGACCTGTACAATCATTGAAACCTTCAATGAGTTGAAAGACTTGTATCAGTTTCACATCACCAACCTCAAGTAACACAACTCTCTCTACCCTACCACCACATTCAAGAGATCATGGTTTATCAAGTCTACAACAGAAGACTCTTTGATTATCTTCAGAAGGACAAAAAATCTGAACTCTTCTCTGTCATGAAAAACTTCACTGACCTCCATCAGATGGCCCACTTTAGATTCCACTTTGCTTCCCTTGAAATCAAAGTTTATACAAAGCTCATGAATAAGGTTACCACTACCACTGAACTTGTGGCTACAGCTGAGAAAACCAAGCCCAAGACCATGCTTCTCCATGAATACATCAAATTTGAAGAAGTCTTCAAGAAAGAAGCTTCCAACCACATTCCCCCATCATAGCTCTATGATCATGAGATACATCTTGATGATTTCTTCATCTTCAAAGTTGGAACAGTTTACCTGTCATTCCTGGATGGAAATAAAGTCACTGAAGACTTTATCCAAAACAACCTTGATGGTGGAAAGATCCACCCCTTGAACTTCCTCCACAAATCTCCCTTCTTCTTCATTAAAAAGAAGGATGAAAAACTCTGTCCTTGCCAAGACTATTGCTATCTGAATAAACATACAGTTCAGAATACATACCCCCTTTTCCTGATCTCAGACATCATCAATAAACTCAAGGACACCAAGGTCTTCACAAAGTTCAACATTTATTGGGGATACAACAACATTGGAATCATGGATGGTGACCAATGAAAGGCTTCCTTTATTATGTACAAGGCCTGTTAAAACCCCTCATTATATTTTTTGAGCTCATGAACTTCCCTGCCATGTTTCAATGATTTATGAATGATTTATTTAAGGACATGATCATCAAAGGATGGCTTGTCATCTTCTTTCCTGACTCCGAGACCCATGAAGAAAGGACCTAGCACATCCTCCAAAGAATGAAAGAACTTGACCTTCACCTGAAACTTGAGAAGTGCACATTCACTGTCAATGAGGTAGAATACTTTAGAGTGATTGTTAAACATGGGCCGATCACCATGGACTCTTTCAAGTTTGATGGAATCTTCTACTGGCCCACCTTCATGAAAGTTAATGATGTTTGATCCTTCCTCAAATTCACTGACTTCTACAGGTAATTCATCCTAAACTACTTCTTGGTTGCTGTAAGAAGCTGTTGCTCCTTAGGTTTGTATCTGTCAAAATATACCTCCTTCAACTTCCAACTTTCTTTGAGGTCCATCTCTACAACTCTGAGATTGACATGCACCAAGTCCCTCAACCCTGCTTCAGGGCATCTCAGAGTTGGTTGGTTTACTCAGTAGGGTCTTTTTCTTCTTTGAACCTCATACTTCCTATTCTGGACATTATGCTGGAGTTATGTACATCAGAGTTTATGCACTCTGATCTCCATCACTATTCAGTTAGTCTGCTTTCATTATTCCTTCCTTAATTGTTCTGCTACCACTGTGCAACAGCTGAGGTGAGTTATTTGACTGCATATAGCTCAAATCTCCTTATGTTTGTAGTCTGGGTATCTCTACCCCTCCACAGTGCACAGATTTTGTCAGTATCTGGTCTTTCTATGGCTATTTGACTTTCTCTAGGTTGTCTCAAGTTCCTCTCAAGCATGGAGTCAATCCATGTACTATCTGTGTCCTATTCATTGTTGATCTGGATCTGATCTGCCTCTTAATGTATGTATCTGGTCAATCTATGTCTGGTTTACCTTTCCTTTCTTTAAGTATGTCTTGCTTCTTGATTGTCCTGTCACTGGATATGGTACAGTGATAACCAGGTTTTCATTTCATTTTATTTTTCATGATCAATGGTCTACCTTTGCTGATAATGGAATGATGAATGTTATTTTTACTTACAGATACCTCATATCATGGCTAGAATATCTGTCGGTTGCAAGTCTCAGGATATGCCCAGACTATAAAATTTGTATCCCCCAAAATTCTGAACACCTCCTTCTGAACTTCTGTGGTATATTTCTGCCTTCATTGCCCTCATTGCCATCATTGTCCACCTTTTTCTCAGTTCTTGCCTTTGATCAAATACTATTGATCTGATGAATCATCACTACTGGATACATGCTGGATATGCATTAGGTATGTATCAGATCACTCTCAAATTTCAAGGAGCACCTTGATCCTGTTCTCTTCTCACCTTACAACCATTTGTAATTCCTTGAGAATGAGTACTGCTTGTACCCTTTTTGATTTACTGTCTACCTTGGACCAGTCCAGTGGTTGGCACTTCATTCATTTTATCTGTCTATGGCAAGATGCCTTCTCAACTTCCCTGGTATCTAGAGGATATCAACCAGATTAGTAACTAGGCAGCTCTTGATGATGCAAGTAAAATAAAGGCTATAATCTAGTATGCAAATCTGAATGAAGATGAGGTTTGGAAAACCATTCCAAATGCTACTGCCAATCTGGTAGATTGACCTGATTTCATCACTGCTGTTAAAAAGTTCTATTCTGAATGTGAGAGTATTAACTACTTCTGCTGTGCTGACTGACATTCAGTACCTAGCAGATGATTACCAAAAGAAACAGAGCTATATTGAGAATGACCTGAAAGAGTATACCATAAAGTTCTGTAAGGTCATGATAGCATTGATTGCTAACAATAAGCTCTCTGAAGTGAAGTGGAACATGAGCTTCCTTGCAGGATTCTCAAGGCTGCTACAGGATCATATCTGGCGGCAGTTAGCTATCGTCAAACTGGATTACAATCTAGAGGATCATTATCTGATCAAAGACATAGTTGTGGCAGTCAAGATTTTGCTGTCTGGTCTGTGCTTTGTTCTACCCTTAACAGGTCTGATATTCTTCCCTGTTTTCAATAATTACATTAGCCTTGCTATAATTTAGCCCTACCCTTTTCTCAGAGTTACAATCCACCCCCAGCTAGAGATCTGCATGGATACTTGATATCCATGGTGGGTCATGGATATGGATATGGGTTGTGAATTGTCTATCCATCAACCTGTGACCCTTACCCATGGATACCTGCACATGTAGTATTGCTGCAGCTTGGCTTGACTTGGCACAGCTCAGATATATGTGGCTTACCACATGGCTTGGCTTTCAGTGACTCAGCTCTGGGCCTAAGGCAGCTCAGCTTGGCTCAGAGGCCAGTAAGAGCTGCATTTTGGCTTTTGCTGACTTGAGCTGACTGTCAGTCAGCTCAAGCTGTCTTTTTGCTGGGCCACCCATTGTTTCCCTCTCACTCTCATGCTTCTGATGCCCACTTATCCCCCCCATCTTGCCCTTGCTGCCTTCCCTTCACATGACTGCATGACAATGATGCAGCAGCTATGATGTTGTCATGTCATCATGTCGCCATGTTGCCCCCTTTCACCCTCTTGCCCTCAATCTTGTGCTCCCACTGACCTAATTCTCTCATCTCCCCTTCCTCCTCCACCTCTCCCTCACTGTCTCAGGCATGCTGTCACAGAAAAATATGACTGTGGCATGATGGCCATGTCACCATCATGTTGCCACCACTCCAACCCTGCTGTTATCCTCCTGCTGCCCACCTTGTCCTTTGCTCTGCTGTCACACCCACTGCCTCTCCCTCACACAACCACACAATGACAACATGATTACCACATTTTTGTGGTAGCCACACTGTCATGTTGTGATTGCTGCATTGCTGCCACTCACTCTTGCCCTCCCTCTTCCACTACCCATTTTGCCATCCCACTCACATGACTGCACAATGACAGCATGGTGACCATGTTTTCATGGCAGCCACATTGTCATTGTGCCTCTATGTCACTACAGCCTTTGTCATCTTGCTGTCTTGTCCTTGGCCTCCTGCTGCCTGCCTTGTCTTCTTGCCTCGCTGTTGCACTCACCCTCTCCCTCTCATGATGACACAATGATGACATGGCAACCAGGTTTTCATGGCAGCCATGTCATCATCATGTCACTGTGTTGCTGCCCCTCTTGCCCTCTTGCTGCCCACCTTGTCCTCTTGCCTCACCATCACCCTCACACAGTTGCCTGATGACAATGTGGCAACCACATTTTCATGGCAGCCATGTCATCACTGTGTCACCATGTCACTGCCCCTCTTGCCTTTTGTCCTCTTGCCTCACTGTCACTCTCACATGACAATGCAACAATGACATGGCAACCATGTTTTCATGGCAGCCATGTTGTCCTCATGTTGCTGCCCCTCCCATCCTTACCCTTCAGTCTGTGTGTGAGCATCTGCAATGGCAACAGGACAGACAGGCATGGGTGGGGGCCTGAGCCTGAGCCTGAGCCTAAGCCTGAGCCAAGCCAGGCCAAACCAGAGGCCTTAGAGCCAGTTTGGAAAGACTAACTGAGTTTAGACACTGGTACAGGTGTGGATATGACAGTGCTATGATGATGTGCAGACCAACACAACCTCAATGATGATGGCAATGTAGGAAATGGGAGTTTCCTACAATGATATCCGAAGTTTTCCCACGATCCGATAGCCCCTATCCAGCGCTCCTACCAAACTCAAGACCATTCTGCTGCTGTTCATCCCAACCTGAGTCAAACCAGTTGAAGTTCAAAGGTTAGTTTTGAACCTGATGTCCGGACCCAAGTTCCTGCACACTGGTCCGAGTGTTCCCACACTCCGAGTTCAGTCAGGTTTTTGCCTTTCTTATGTTTCCTTTACTGTACTTTATTTGGGTATGCCCAGATTAGAATTTTGTACCTAGAAATTAGTTCCTGAACAGTGTGCAAGTAACCACCACCTTTCCTAAGCCTTAAAGTCCTGTGGACATTTAGTGAGCCTTTCCTATAGTCCTCTTCCCTTTCTTTGCAATTCCCTTGGGTCAAGATATACACTCACACTTCTATTTCTTGCATAGGACTACATTCTGGAGTCCTTTTGCTGTTTTACAGTGATGACACCTGGTTGTCCACAGATAGACATGCTATAGGTACCCAAGCACAAACCCCTACCTGTACTCATATCCACAGTGTGGGTGCAGGTTTTTCGTGGGTATGGGTATGGGTATAAGCTTGGATACCCATGGACTTACCTGTGCTGATCCCTATTCCCAGCTCTGAAAGTGGAGTTGAATGTGGCTATGCATACCACACTGCTATGCAAATTTGGTGCTGAGCCAGGGCACTTTACCTGAACCTGCATCACTTGTTTGGAGTACAGTGGCTCAAAAAACTATCCAGATGTTTGCATATTTAGCATTAAATGCAATATTCTTTACTAGCAATTAATTTTAGCCATATGGCCTAAGTGTATGAAATATGATACATACTAATGGCTTTCAAATGGTGCATGAATAAAGATATTAGATTAAGATTTGATTAAATAACAGTTATTTCAAAATAATGATGTATCTGGACAGTTTTTTGACTTTGAGTTTTGCTTATGTATATTGGACCCTAGAATGCTGTAGCATTATTACATAAATGAGGTAAATTTTATATCATTTTTATGTAATTAAGTTTGTGATACCATATATAAATCCCATCACTTCATGTTTATTTTCCCATTCTCACCATGGAATCTGTCTCTTCCTTTCAGAGAAACAGTATCATTTTCCTCTTTTATCTTGGTCTCTCTGCTAGACAAATTGCTTTCCAAACTGATCTAGGAAAGTCCCCAGTATATAAGATGCTTCAGAAACTCCAGCCAGAGAAGACTAGACTTCTGGGTGGCTATCCTTCCAAGCTTACTTCTACCAACAAGAGAGCAGTTGTTCAACAAATTGTTACTGGAAAGGCAAAAAATGCTGTTCAGGCCACTTAATTCATCAATTCTATCATTGATGCTTCTGTCTGCTTTCAAAAAATCAGGAATACACTCAAAGAAGCCTCATTGAAGGCTGTGGTGAAGAAAAAGAAACCCCTTCTCTTTTAAAATCACAAGAAGAAGAGACTAGCCTTTGCTGACAAGTACCAGCATCAAACTGTTGAGGACTGAAAGAGGGTTATATGGTCAAATAAAACCAAAATTAACAGGATTGATTCAGATGGGCAAGAATATGTGTGAAAAAGGCAGAAAGAGGGGTTGATTGCAAGAAAGGTCAAATGTACAGTTAAATTTAGAGGAGGTTCACTAATGGTTTGGGGCTGCATAGAATGGATTGGAGGGGGATTTTTGAGTGATGTGAAGGGAAGAATGGATGATGAGCAGTATGTTGCTATTTTGAAGGAAGGATTGCTACAAAGCATGAAGGAATCTGAAATTCCAGAAGATGATATCATTTTTCAACAGGATAATGATCTCAAGCATACCTTCAAAAGGGCTCAAAAGTGGTTTGAGAAACAAGATATCAAGCTTCTTGACTGGCTTGCACAATGTCCTGACCTTAATCCTATTGAGCACACTGAGAATCATTTTAAAAGACATCTCTTAGCTTATAAAAGTGATTCTACAGGAGTTCACCAACTATGGGAGAGGGTAGTAGAGGAGTGGGGGAGAATTTCTGTGGAGGAGTGTCAGAAATGGATAGAAAGCATACCTAGAAGGATTGCAGAAGTTATCAATGCAAAAGGAGCTCATACCAAGTACTAGCTATTATCATTTTTACAAAGTCAAAAAACTGTCTGGATGCATCATGGTTTTGAAATGACTGCCATTTGATCAATTCTGAATCAAATCTATTTATACTTGAACCAATTGAAAGCCATTAGTATCTACTATATTTCATACACTTAGGTCATGTGGGTAGAATTAATTGTTAGTGAAGAATATTACATTCAATGCTAAATACACAAACATCCAGACAGTTTTTTGAGCCACTGTATCTTAAGACTGGGAAAGTGATTTGAGGTCTGAATGGCAGGCCCTACTTGCCAGATGGGCCAGAGATTCCATGAGTACTGGGTGGACAGTGCTTCAAGGATGCAGTAGACCATATAATGAATGCTGCTTAAACTGCACAGGATTCAGTATCTATAGTACCTAGTGTCCATATCATTACTAGCATCCTGTCTGCCCCTATTTGAAACCCCTGCCATCTTAGATATTGATTCATTTACCTACATCTTGGCAGAGGATCTGAATCAAGGATCTACTCCCATCTCAGTAAATACTAATTTTCAACCCCACCTACCACAGACTTGGACTTTGTTTCAAGCAGATAATGCATCTAAGAATAAGGAAAGGAGGGTCTGGTTTGATGGTGTTCAGACTGCACTGCACAAGAGACCTGACTCTTGTGCAGCTATGGTATCCAAGAAGCTCTTATTACCTGAGCTTCAACAATCATTATAATTGCACCACCTTTATCAACCAGTCCATTGAAACAACCAGATTTCCCTCCTACTCCTTGCATTACACATCTGGCTTCTCAGGTGTCTGGTGCAGGTACTACATCTATCAACCCATCCCCATACCAGAACCAGATGTTCTCTAATACTCAGTATAATTATTCCTTCTTCCTAAAAGATGACTCTGCACCTTGTTGAGTCCTGAAACCAGTGCTATATTCTAGCATTCCAGTTTCTGTGAAAAAGGCTGTTTGCTGTCTCACTGGAGTCACAGAAACAGTTTAGAGATCTCACTATGGTGAAGTGTACTACCAATCCATTTATTAACATTGCACAGATACACAAGTTATCCAGGAAGGATTCAGTGGTGGTTGGTTGTGAATATGGCAATTGGATCCTCTGTAACAACAACAGTCTTATCTTCATGCATCATAACCTCTTGCTACGGCCATCAAGGCCAAAGTAGAGAATTCTGAAATGCACTTCTTGATATTCTTGACTCAGGATACAAGATCATCACAATGCCAAAGAGGATTTGGAAGGAACTTGGACTGCCCATCTGGTTGGACCATCTTATGAAGATACTATTCATGAATACCAATGTAGACTCTACCACTGGTGTCCTCAAGAATTTCTTCTTGGATTTTGATGCTAGTGATGTTATGGTACAGGTTCAGATCTTGGCAAAAGCCAATTTTGACCCATTACTTGAGTATCCTTTTTATTGTTTGATAAGTGCTAATACAGGAGATTTCTCTAATGGCTCACAGACAATAATGCTGTGTGTGTTATGCTTGCCTTGGGTAGAGGATGAGAGTAGCCCCTAAAGAAGGTCTAGAGTACTAAGGATGATGGAGAATGGGGCAAGCTGTTTCATGAGGGAGGATGAGGTACAAAGGTTCAAGGTAAACAAGGTGTTCTCCTTGCTCTATCTCAATCATTGAATATTGAAGAGAACTGAGGACTCAGCAATCTAACATCACTGAGAAACAAGGGATTCACTGAACAGTGTAGCTTCAAGGATGCTATGAAGTCTCAGGGAGTCAAGAAATTCCCAATGAGGGACTAAGGACAAGGGATTAGAAATGAGGCTAAGACCCAGTGTATTGAGCTACATGAAGGGGAGATCTAGCTTGGAAAATACAAGTACAGATGAGTGAGATTTATATAGGGATTGGACTAGTTTAGGGTGGGTAAGGGAGGAGTTGCTGACTGAGCAAATGAAATCACATGGAATGTGACAGAAATCAAACAAGTAGTCATGGTATCATAGTCAGTGATAAAAAGAAAAGAAATTCAAGTTGGGATTTGTACCCATGCATACAATAGGGACATGTGACAAAAGGAAAAAGGGGCCAATCATAACATTACCCCCTTAGTATGTCTGAGACTGTATTAAAGGATCAAAAATCAAGGTAGTGCCCACCTTCAGGAAATTCAGTCATATTCACCACCCCTTCTGTGGTGTATTCTTCATTGTCATCAGATGAAAGACAATGAAGGGAAGCAGATCATCTAGGTGTGGGACTGGAATAGATTGGCTGAAGATACCATGCCTGGCATTAGTGAAACAAGCGCCAGGGATGCAGTTGGTGGAGCAACTCAGAACCACTAAAGGCTCTGGCTTGCTCAAGGGCCAAGGAGAGAGGAGTGAGATGGATCTGTTGATGACTTTGATGCTGAGGAAACACCAAGAGGACAAGACTGTCCTTTGGTGGCTTGATTCATGTCCTTTATATACTACATAGGTGTTTGTACATATTGTACAATAATCTAAGATGTCCATGATGTCTGTGCATGTATCTAATATATTAGAGATCATATGAAAGCTTGCTACAGCCTTGTACATGCCTGATGTGCAAGGCTGTGGAAGAATGGAAGATCATATATGAATAGGTTTAAGGGTGTGATGAAGGGTATGGATAATGGATAATACATAGAATGATCTAGAGCAGTTATGATATCATACCTTATGCATGGATAGGGTTGTGGTGTCATGCATAGAGTTTGTGTGTCATTGAGTCTAGGTTTGCATGTACAGTTTCTAGAGTAATTGTAATGCATGGGAGCAATGTGGGATGTTCATATACAATAGATTAGATGATTGTGACAATTGGTGCCATGATGTTTAGATGGAGAGCTTCTTGAGCTGTGCGATGATGGTAGTAAGCTTGATGAGGAAGGGGTCAGTTGGTGCTGGTGAAAAGGGCAGCACATCTGGGCATGTCTGGATGTGATGTGGTAACAGATAGGGTGAATATAATTAATATGCTGGTGGTCCAAATGATGACAATGGTGGCAGATCTCATGGTAATGGGAATGCAATGAGAGGAGGAAAGTATCTCCCTGGTTTCCGGTCCAGTGTGCTTTTGCTCATTCTGTGGCAGCAAGCTCTGCAGGATTCAAAGGTTATGAGGATGCAGAAGGAATATGAGGATGCTGGGATTCAGCTAGATTCTGGAGGTAATGATCAACATCTGCTAAATACTCTTCCATCTCCATCTGATGCATCATTATGAGGAGGAGTTCACATATCTCAGCCTGGACATCTCCAGGATGTCAGCTGATATGGATGGCACCATGATCTGTGATATCTGGGGTGAGGAGATTCTTGACCATGAGAGATAAGTGTTGGATCTGGAGATATCCTTGATAGAGGGTGTACAGTGGGGAGACAATGTCTAGATGGAAGGCTATGGTAGTGGAGAGATGGGAGTTGACTAACCTTTTGGCCATTGAACTGAGGTAGTCATTGCCAGGAAGGTCTCTGTGGAGATTATGGGCAAAGGGCAGGACAGTAACTGAGTTGACCAGATGAGAAGGGATGGCTGTGACAGCTGGTATGATGCTGGTGGGAATGAGAGTGATTATGGTATTTCTGAAGTGGAAATGGTGCCAAGCAGGTATGTTGGCACCAGATGTGACTTGAATGGGTTCTCCATCAGAGAAGGATGTGGTGGTTCAGCCAGGGATGGCTATGGTGAAAGAGGGTTCTACAGTACTGGGAGTGACAGATGAGGGGGAGGAAGTGGTATCTATGAGAGTGGAGGAGATGGTGACAAGAGATGAGGACATGACTTTGTTTATTTTCTGAAATGGTTTTGTTTCTGAGCAACGGTTTTTTCTGGGGAAGTGTGAGAAGGAAAAGTGAAGGGGTGGAGTCTTTTATATATATCTAGGGCAGTTTGTGAATGTTTCAAGTTGCATCCTGGAATTCAGGAGTCTTCTTCAGCCAAGTATCCCTTTCAACAGATCAGGAATGTACAAGAGGATGGTACACCATGGTGTTTTAAAAATTTCTCTATTTTATCTCTTCCTCACTCTCTACAAGTTCCAGGGTGGTCTTAGGAGGTTCTTTCCATGGATGGTATTTTCTCTATATGGGGACAGAAGGAAAGCATTGTAAAGAGCCATTGCTTCTTAGGTCCATATTCAGTTATTCTATGTCTATTTGACTTTCACTAGATTATTGTTGAGTCATCAAGCCTTCATGTCAATCTGTGTCCAATCCAGTGCTGGTCCACCCTACTTGTATGTATCTGGTTCTTTATATCCATTTCTGTTCAACTGGTCCATCTACCAGATTGACTTCTACTGTACATATAGTGTACTGGATGATATGTACTTGATGCTCTGTATTGTGATCCAGTCACTGGATTCATGTCAGATGCTCCTTTCTTTATGTTTATTTAAAGTATTGGGTGTGCCCAGAATATAAAAGTTGTGTTTCGCACACAGCACAAGACAATTAATCAATCATCTATCACTCACTCACTCAGAGTCTGTGTCTTCTGTTCTCATCAATCCAGTCATATCTGGATCTCTTCTCTTTCTCTCTTGATCCCAGAAGAATCAAGTCCTGTGCTCATCAGCCATGTCTGAAGCATTGGTAGCTCTTCTAGATCATCTATCAAGGAGTTCTGTAAGCCCTGCAGTCGCCTTCCCTTGTTTCCCTACCTGCAATTCCCCTGGAATGAACCAATCATTCCTTCATTTTCTTTCTTTGTGTTACTGACCTGCTAGTTTTCTATCTGGAGACCTATAGCAGTCTAGGTCAGTCAACCTCTCTTCATCTAGAGCCCACCATGAGAGGCATTCAGATGAGCTTCAAGGGAGCTCCAGGCACATCTGACCCCCAAATTTTTTCTCTTGACCTAGCAACTGATCACTGACAGCCTCAATACATCTGACATTCACAACAATCAATCTGCTGTCAGTTTGACCACTCGACTCCAGTCAGACTGCACCAGATGTCATTCCTGTTATCTGGTACTTTTCCCACTGCATTACAGGCTCTTCATCCCTTTATTTCACACACCTTTTCATCATTTGTCATTGATTGACCTTTGATCATTCCTTTCACCTATCATCTCTGCTTCATTGCCTTACTTAAATTCTATCTGCCCTCATTTGATCTGGTCTGGAATCCTTGATTTGGATGCAGTTTCATTATGTTCAACCCTTTTTGTCATGGATTACCCATGTGCAGTACACCAACTGCACCTTCATTCAATAGACTACCTGTTACACTTTTGCATTTTCTCAAAGATATTGACAATTTTTGCATGCAGAAGGGTCTCAGTGACTGACAGAGAATCAAGTGCATGCTATGTGCCCCTCAATGAAGCAGAGCTCTGGGAGACTCTCCACCAGGCAGATAGCACTATACTGGATTGAGCCATGTTAATAGCGGCCCTCATTCTGCTTTATCCTGGTTGTGAATCTGGCAGTTGTTATTTCAAAGATGACTTGCTAATCTTTGTAGATGCAGCACAATCAAAACCACTCCAAGGTTTTGATGACCTTGGATCATATCATCATCAATTCTTAAAGATGTCATCGCCACTAATCTCACCTCACAGGATATTTCAAGCAGAATGTGAATGCCTCTTCAAGAGAGGGCTACCACTTGAGGTCCATGACCTGGTCTGTGACTGGTTGGCTACCACCTGATCTGACATCCACCTGGATGGTTCATATCCAATAGTGGACATGTTGGCTGCCACAACCTTTATTCTTTCCTTTCATGTGCCAAGTCATTCTTTATTTATTTCTACCCCATTGTCACAGGCACTCAGGCCTGCATTCATATTACCCTGTCTTTCTTGTCCATTGCTCAGAATTCTGTAGGTCCTGAGTTCATCTCTACTACTTCATTGCTGTCTTTTAGATTGTGTTTGCCTTTCACTGCACCCCTTGATGATGATGCTGTCTTGGCCATTGATATATCAATCTTCACTGAAGCTTCTTCCTTTGAAATACTGTCTTCTCCTTCATCTGACCCTACCATGGACCTTTTGTTGGTCCCATACATCAGTCCAATTGCTGTTGCCTGACACAGTCACATGCTGTCAACTGCACCCCCACCTTCATCATATCCTAATGCCCCTTTGTCTCAGCCTTTTTCTCATTCATCACCAGTTTCATTCAATCTGTCATTGGTTTACTCTGATCTGTCACCAGTTTGTTCTAATCCACCACCAGTTTCTTTTGATTTGCTCCTGGTCCTGCCCATTCACATCTTGATTCTCAATTCATCATCTGGTCATTATTGATGACATGCCAGACTCTCCTTATTCATATCATGTTCTTTCCTCTTTTTCTTTTTCCTCTCTCCTGTGGTACAATGCCCAGGAGGTCATCAATAAAACTTCCTTGCAGAAGGGAAAGGACATAACAGTCCTTCCGTTTAGTAGTGATCTGCTCATGGATCTGAATCCCCTCAACTGGATAGGGATTCAATCATTTATTTTCACAGATTCTGGTCATGAAAATAGTCATTCTGTAGGCATAGAGGAAGAAAGAAATTTTGACAAAGAAGACTTTTATCCATTATTCAATAAATCAATTGACTTCATACCATTCTTGCCCATCCTCAATCTGCTGCCACTTATCAAGATCCTATTCCACTGTACCAACCATCTGCCACTCATCCATCTCAATCAATAATACTGTTGTATTCATTTCTACCCTGGATTTAGTCTGGTGTAGGAGCCTGAAGCTCCCTAAAGTGGCATTCCTGCATCCTCCAAGTATTTGTATGTCCTCCGAGCTACTCTGAAGTCCTCTGCTACTCCTCTGAGACTCAACAGTCAGAGACTGTCTTCTCAAGTCAGAACTCTAACCTCTGAAGAACCAGACCTTAGTTCCTGCACTCCAGATGAGTCATTCATGAGTCAGAGTTGTGTTTTCTTATCTGGATATTACTTTATTTAGTGTATACATTCGTTCCTTCATGTTTCCTTTTGATTCAAAGTCTTGGAAATACCCAGACTCAAAAGTTTGTACATAGAACTTAGTTCTAGAAGTCAATTACCACCATCTACCATCAGTCCTAAGTCTCCAAGTTCAATTTCCTTCATTTCCCTTCAACTCCAGTCAAGTCCTGCAAGTCCTGCAAGTCCTGTCAACTCCATAGTTGATTCCTTAGCTCTACCAAAAGGGGAGGAGTCAGACTCTTATTTTCCAGCTCTCTCAGGACATCAGTGGGTCATTCTTATTCGCCCTTACCAGTTTTCTTTCTCTCTTTGCAATCCCCTGGGTCAAGAACTACACTCACACCCTTTTCATTAGCTTAGGAGTTCCACTTCAGAGTTTCTAGGAGTTTTACACTGGTAATCTTTGTTTCATCCCAGTTTTCAATCTGGTGACCTCTCTCATATCAAAAGAAAAACTGTATTCTTATGATGGTAAAACACACAAAAATATCAGCAGACTACACAAAAACAACAAAAATATGAAAATAACCATCTCTTACTATAATGAATATCATCTCATTTACTCTAAAGTCCTCCTTGATTCACACTCTATGTAGCTAATTTCTTTCCAATGTGTACATCACTAAAAAGCGCTCGTTTGCTGCTTCAATCCACACTCAATCTGGTATGAACACTTACCATCTGTTCCACTTATCATCCAGTTCATCTGTGTAGGCATAGAAGTGAAAGTTGATTGATGAAGACAAGTCAAGCAGATGCTCATAATACAGTGTTGTTCAAACTCATTTTGGATCTGTTTCACTACACTTTTACTTACATTTCATTCCCTCTCTTGCTTAGAGACCAGGTCAGATTGACACAGATGCAGATTCAAAACATTCATACTTGACATGACTATCTATAGGAGAAATGAGAGATCTATTCTATCTATGCTACAGGGAACCTGGTCCCTCTACCAGCCATTTGATCTGCCACAGCTCTTTCAGCTGGTCAGTGATCTCAGCCCCCATCCCTCCCACTTCTGCCTCTGTCTCCTTCAGCTGTGCCTGTGAGCCCAGTAGGCATGCCTCCAGATGCTTGGCTGTGTAAGCCACCATCTCCCTCCGGCTGGTGTGACCCAGTTTCATGGGCCTGCTTGGTCTGGGTCTGCTGTCTTCATCATCCTCATCCTTGTCCTTGTCTTTGTCCTCAGGCTGGACCAGCTTTGTCTTCTGGTGTTTGGTCTGTTCTACTGGATTATTAGCTCCATATCATGCAAAGTCAATCTGTTACTCACCTGGTGTCTTGCCCTTTCTATCCTTGGGCACCACTGTCTTTCCCTCCTTCTCTGCCTTCCCTCAATCTGCTGACTTCTTGCATTTCACCTTGAGCCTCTTGCTGTCATATCCATGACAACTCCAGCCCTATGAGAACCAACTTCACTCCTATCTTCAGTGTGTTTACACCCATTATGCATCTCCGTTCCTCCAGACCTCCATACATATATCACATTATGTCCTTGTTCTCTATTTAGTTGGTTGCATGCTCTATACCTTTTCCTGTCCCTGTGCAGCACAGCTCCAGTGAACTGTGCTAAGACTGAATCTCCTCAGCTCAAACTCTGGTCAGAGATTGGAGGTCAAAGGGGAGTGAATGGCTGGAGATGGCTGGAGGTCCAGAGGGGTGAAGGCTCAACACATGACTTGTGTGTCATGTCTCTGCACTGTCATGGCCTTCTTGGTTAGAGACAAATTGGAGAATGCAGAGAGAGATAGGAAGAGTGGTCTAAGATGATATTCAGGCTAAAGTATCTACATATAAAGTCAGAGTATATATAGTTGGAGGAAAGTTGGAGGCTATGTAGATATAGTAAGATGGAGTCAGAGAAGTCATATGCTGGAGCTGTGCTACACAGCATTGGAGGGAACAGAGAGGTGAGACTAAACTAAATACAGAACAAGAGACATATGTAAGGGAATCAGAGGAATGTCTGAAGGAATGGAGTTGCATATTTGACAGAGAATGTGCTGGAGGTATGATTGGAGATGTGTTCCGGAGGTCAGAGTTGACTCAAGTGCATGGAATATGACAAACTGCACAAAGGAAGGACACTTCATTCCTGAATGTAAGCAACCCAAGAAGGAATGCCCTCTGTGCAAATGACTAGGGGGCAGGCATAAGAAGGAATGTCACAGCTATGTTGCCAGGACAGTCACAGAGGCACCTGCTGCTACCTCATGGGAATCAGACCCAAGGGCTAATGCAATCAGGGGCATGTCCTTCAATTAAATGAAGGCATTCTTTTGACACAGATAAGGGAAAAGGCAGAGCTGCATAAACAATCTGGGTGTTAATGCAGCTATATCCCATTCATTTAATCTCTTCTCTGTACTTGAAGAAGATGTAATCTTAGATCAGGTTGAAATGAACAATTTTGATTCCTCTGAAAGTCAAGTGGAGCCCTCAGCTAGTCTGAAGCTCGATTCCACTTCACAAAATACAAAAGATTCTTTCAAGTCAGAAGAAATCCCAGATGAAATA
>JBBPTO010001308.1:0-16718 GCA_038094155.1 Pulveroboletus cf. aberrans
CCAGATTACTCATGCCAAGTTTGTGCACAATCACCACACCCTTTCTATCACTGGCAAGTTGCCATTTTAGCTTATGATGGGCTATGAACCACATGCCCTACCTACAATCCTCCCTGATTTCAGTCTCCTCACCATCAACCTTCATCTGAAATTAGTGCCTGTGGTGAGGGATAAAGCCTTTTCTGCCCACAAGCTCACATGTCAAGTCATGGCATCAAGAAACAAACATAAATTTATCACATTCTCCAAAGGAGATAAGGTTTGGGTTCAAGCCAAAAACCTCCATCACTGTGTGATGAGCTCAAAATTTGCAACCAAATGGGAACAATCCTTCATGATAATAAAGGCACTGTTGCTGATTTCATATCAAATCCATCTTTCACAGGCATGAAAGATCCATCCTGTGTTTCATGCATCACTTCTATACTTCTATAAAGAAAATACTGTTCATGGAAAGAACTTCCCAAGACCTCCACTGGAACTTGTAGAGGGTGAGAAAGAGTATGAAATAGAGAAAATCTTGAAAGACTGTGGCATGTTGTCCTCCTGCATGTTCCTAATCCATTGGAAGAGATATTCAGCTAAAGAAGACTTCTGAATTCCAGAATGAAACTTGAAACATTTCCAGACCACTTTAGATAAATATAAAAAACTCCATCCCTCAACTTTTCCTTCTGATGCTCCCTCAGAAAAACCATTACCCAGAAAGAAAAACTGTCTTTGAAAATAAACAAAGCCATGTCCTCATCTCCTGTTACAATTTCCCCTACCCTCATAGATACTGTCTCTTCTTCCTTGACTCTCACCCCCACTACTTTAGAACCCTCTTCCACTGCAGCCATCCATGGCTGGATCACTAGATCTTTCCCTGATGGGAAACCTGTCCAGATTATCTCCAGCACTGATGTGCCAGCCAGGCATCATTTTCACTTCAGGAATACTGTAATCTCCCTGGTCTCCAGAGTCATTGCACTGGCTGTAGCAACTGTTCCTTTCCATCTGGTTGACGCCATCACAATCTCATTCTTTGCCCACAACATCCACTGTGATCTCTCTAGCAATGACTAACTTGGTCTGATGGTCAAAAGGCTGGTCAACTCTTGTCTTTCCTTCCCCATAACCTCCCACCTTAGTATTGTCTCTCCATTATACACCCTCTATCAAGGGTACCTCAAGACTTAATGTCTGTCCCTTATGGCTGAAGACCTTCTCACCCAAGGCATGACTGACCATGGTGCTGCCCATATTGACTGACATCTCAGAGATGTCCAGGACTAAACGTGAGGTCTTCTCCTCATGATGATGTATCAGATGGAGATGGAAGAGTTTCTTGCAGATGTAGATTGATATCTCTGGAATCTAGCTGAGTCCCAACATACTCACTCCCCTTCCACATTCTCAGAATTCTTGAACTCCACAGAACTTTTCAGCAGACAAATGTGCAGAAGCCCACTGAACTGGAAACCATTGGGCTATTCTCCTCCTTTCATCACATCTCATTACCATGAGACATGCCACCACTGCCACTGTCTGGGCCATCAACATATCAATTGCCCCATCTACATCTGCCCCATCTATTACCACACCACCCCCAGACATGCTCAGATGTACTGCCCTTTTTGCCAGTGTCACCAACCCTCCCTTATTGATCTCACCACTGTCATCACACAGCTCAAGAGGCTCTCCATCTAGGCATCACAGCACTGGTCACACCCCCAGCACTCATCCCACTCATGCCAGGCATGGCACTTTTGGCCAACCTATTCCAGTCTCCACACCTCAATGATCTGCTTTTCCCCATCATCTCCTGTCTGATATTGAGGAGGAATATACTGTGGAAAGAATGGTGAACATGACTGGCTTTTCCAGAGACAGGCACTATCTTGATTTTTAATCCTTCAATGGAGTCTCAGACATACTAAGGGGATAATGTTATGATCAGCCCCTTTCTTTTCTCATCATGTGTTTCTTACATACATATAGATGGGTACTAGTCCCAACTTGGAGGTGCTTTTCTTTTCATCACTGACTATGATACCATGACTACTCATCTGATTTCCATTGCATTCAATGCAATTCAATTTGCTCAGTCAGTGACTACTTCCTAGCCTATCCTAAACCCATATATATATACTATACTCATCTTGCAATGTATTTCCCAAGCTAGACCCTCCCTTCATGTACCTCAATACACTGGATTTTAGCCTCATTCCTCATTCCTCATCTCTCATCTTGAGTCCCTCACCAGGAACCCTTTGACTCTCTGAGACCTTATAGCACTCTTAAGACTACTGTTCAGTGAACCCCTTGTCTCTCAGTGACATTGTATTGGTGAGTCCCTGGTTCTCTTTGATGTTTGATCATTGAGACAGAGCAAGGAGAATGCCTTGTTCATCTTGAATCCTTGTCCCTCATTCTTGTATAGCAGCTTGCCCTGCTCTCCTTCATTCTTAGTATTCTAGACCCTCTTTAGAGGCTGTCCTTGTCCTCCACCCAAGACAAGCATAACAGAAAGTAGATTCAATGGAAGTGAGAGAAATTAGAAGTCAGTATTGATGATCCTTCTGAAATTGGGAAATATTGAACCTGTGATGTTCAAATGGACAATTTGTAGGGTTTTGTGGTGCAGTGTTCAGTCCATGATTTGAAAGGTAATTTGTTCATCTTTCTGACAGTGCATGATTTTCAGAACTCCAGTGTTCTGCAGGTTTCCTCAATGCCCTGGTGTTAATCCCACCAGACCATAGTTTATATACATGGTATTAAAATGTGACTTAATCATTGGTGAAGTATGTATATTTATGTCAAGCTATGCTTAGTTCCACAGTTTCCTGTGAAGTTGCTTTGGCATGATATAGATTGTTTACATAGAATCTGATAAAGATACCATTTTACCCCCTTTTTATGAAGCAGGTGAAAGAGTTTGCAGAGAAGGAGGTGGCTATTTCAACATTTACTTGTTTTGAGATGGAGATAAAGGAGAATGCCAACTCTGGAATGTGTGATACATTGCTGAGGGTTGTTTCATACCATTGTTCTCTGATGTGACTCTTAAGGGTGATTGTTCCAATTTCTACAGTACTTATGGTGGAGTTGTTGTCATGTTTTGTTATTGTTAAGACCAGATCTCTTCCGCTCAAACTCCGGTCAGAGATCGGAGGTTGAAGGGTATCGAATGGCCGGAGATGGCCGGAGGTCTGGAGAGGTGAAGGCTCGACACATGACTTGTGTGTCACGTCTCTGCACTGTCATGGCCTTCTTGGTCAGAGATGCATCAGAGGATCCAGAGTAGGATTGGAAGAGGAGTCTATGATAATATTCAGGCTGAAGTATCTACATACAGAATCAGAGTATATATAGTCAGAGGTCGGATATCTAAGTGCCGGAGCTGTGCTATACAGCATCGGAGGGGACAGAGGGGCAAGACTATACTAAATAGGAAACAAGAGACATACGTAAGTAAATCTAAGAGAGGTCCAGAGTTACGGAGTTGCATAATTGGTGAGGGATCACCAGAGGGATGAGGGGAGTTGGGTTCCAGAGGTCAGAGTTGACTCAAATGTATGGGATATGACAGTTGTCCAGGAAGGAGTAAGTCTGGAGTAAGTCTGGAATCATCTCAGGTGTGGCACCATGTGTGAGGTGATTTCATAGTCTATTATCATGGAGGTTTTAAAGCTTGACTTATTAAATATGACATAGGCTTGAATGTGTTTGCACAGGGCATGATCTACATGACTACTTTCTAATTGTGTTTTCTTTCGATCGCTAGTGTCTAGTGTGTCTCCTGCTTTGTTTGCCTTTTCCTTGTACCTCTCTTTCAGCCAGCGCCCTTCTTGCATATACTCCATTGTAGGTGACTCCAGAGGTTCCTATGGTGACATTTTTACTTTTCCTGAGTGTTCATAGGTCTTTCCAAGCTCATTCTGTTACAAACTTATAAAATCAGGACAGCATCTAGAATTGTCCACAAGTTTCCCAATATATTCTCCTACATCCAAATAATAGATTGAACACCTGCCAAATGACACAAATGGTAAATTGAGCTTTCTAGGATAAATGTTCTATATCCCCCAACATCTTCAACTTCAATTTTCTCACACATTCTGCAACTGATCGGCAATCTAACTGTTGTACATTATGTCCCCATATGTCCTCTACATTCACAAATACTTCCATCATTTTATGTATTTATCTGAGTGAGATACATGCCTATGTTCAACATTTGGTGAACTATTCGATACACACCTACGCAGCGCGCTGCTTATGTAATTTACCATATTAGGGATAAACCCCGACCCTAATTGCTATGATTCAGCCCCAATCTCCTCAGCATGCACTCTACACACTCAATAAATCTATGATCTTCCATTCTTTCTATCCTTATGTATCATGCATGCACAGGGCTGTACTAGGCTTCCATTCTATACTAGATGCATGCAAAGAACACATGAATATCTTGGATTAGAGCACAATAGTAACAAGGATTTAAAGTAGTATACAAGGACTTAAGTGAAGCCACCAGAGGCCAGTCTTGTCCTTGTGGTGTTTCCTCAGCACCTAAGTTTTTGACTTGCTTCTTTCCTTGCATGACAGAGTGACCTAGAGCCTTTACTAGTTCTGAGTTGTCTCACATTCCATGCCAACCTGAGACTTAGGGTCATTTTTATGAGTTAGGACTTTGTAATCTGGAGAACCAAACCCATGTTCCATGCTTTGGACTCGAGTTCCCATGCTGCAGAGAGTCTTTCTCACAGTTTTTCCTAGTTAGAATTTCTCTTTATTTTGCATTCCATTTTTTCCTGTATGTTTTCCTTCTTCCATACAGTCTTGAGAATGCCCCAACTTAAAAATATGTACTTCAGATTTTGTCCTACAGTTAATGATGCCCATATACCATTCATTCTAAGTCTATAAGTCTAAAGTTCCTTCAAGTCCTTCAAGTTCTTCTCAACTCCTATCAACTTTGCTGACTCCTAGATGATTTCTTAGCCCTACCAAACAAAAAGGTTTTAGACTCAGCTCTTTGCAGACATTAGTAAGCCATTTATATTTGTCCCTGCCTTTTCTTTCACTCTTCACAATTACCTGGATTGAGAAATACACTCACACACTCACACACTTTTCATTACCTTAGAAGTTCCACTTCAGATTTCCTAGAAGTTTCACACCATTGTATTGTAACTATTCATTGTGTGGTACTCACACTACTTTTCTTTTGCCTTCTTCTTCCATTTCATTTTGGTGATGTGTGCAGAATTAAAGGCAGAGTGGAAGTCAGGCCTTTTCAGAGAGGAGGTGGGTCTCAATGGTATCAAAAGTGTTATGATCAGCATCTTTTTTCTATGGTCACATGTCTTCCACATATGCATGGATATGTCCCTATCTGGTTGTTCTTTTTTTTTATCATTGACATATACACATACCATAACTCATTGATTCCATCACATTCCATGTGATTCTGTTTTCTCCATCAGGAACTCCATCTATGCCTACCTATATATGGAACTTGTTTTCCTTGTATTTTTCCAAGCTAGACCTTCTTTTTATGTACTTAAATACATCTGGGTATCCACCTCACTCCTCTGAACTCTCTGAGACATCATTTTACTCTTGAGGCAACACTGTTTACAGTGAATCTGGTCTTTTTTTCAGTCTAACTTTGGTTGAAGATTGAAGGTCAGGAGGTAGAAGTTGTTATCTCCAGCATGATGTTGCATTGGAGATGGTTGGACATCTGAAAGATCATGTCTGGAGGAGTGAAGGCTTGGCACAGGACTTGTGTGTCATACCCTTCCACTGTCATGGCCTTCTTGATTAGAGCCAAATTGGAGGGATCTTGAGAGAGACAATATTGAGGCTGAGGTATCTATGTACAAATACTAGCCTTTATATATATAGAGGAAACTGTGGAATACTACCAGATGTCAGATAAGTAAAGCTGGAGCTGTGTTCTGGTTCAGGGACAAACCAGAGCTGTGCCACACAGTGTTGGAGAAAAAAGAGGAGTGAGACTAAACTAAATACAGAACAAAGAATGTACATAAGGAGATCTAGAAGTTGTCTGCAGTTTCAAATGCATGGAGTTGGTGGGAAGTCACTGGAGGTATAAGTGGAGTTGTTCAGGAGTTTATTAGCATGATTCTGACAGAATCTCTTGATTCTCAATGACATTTGATCACTGAGTCTTCCAATCCCTTTAATGTTAGATTGTTGGTCCAAGAAAATAGAATGCCTTGTTTACCTTGAACCATTGAACCTCATCCTTGTGCTCCATTTCCCTTGAATCCTTGATCCTAGACCCACCTTAGGGGCTGCTCTCAGACCTCTACCTGAGGCAAGCATAACAAAAAGTTAATTTGTCATTGTAAGGAGGTGTCACTGCTAAGGTCTATATCTGGTCATTCTACATGCATTTGAATTTCTCTAGGTCTTCATTGAGTTATCAAGCATCCTGTTCAATCTGTGCTCATTTCATGTCCAATAAGGGTCTGGTTCACTTTATTCATACCTATCTAATTCATTGTATCTGAGACAACTCAGAATCAGTAAAGACTCTAGATCACTTTGTCAGGTATGAAAAAGAGTCGGTTGATGGCTTAGGTGCTGAGAGAATACCAAGAGGAAAAGACTGGCCTCTGGTGGCTTTATTCAAGTCGTTATAAACTACTTTACACCTTTGTTACTATTGTACTCTAACCTAAGATAGCCATTAGTTCTATGCATGCAGCAAATAAATATGTGACTAATATGGAAGTCTAGTACAGCCCTCCACATCCCTGATATACAAGTGTTTGAAAGAATGGAAGATCATCTGTTTGTTCAGGTACTGGTAGTCTTGGAAGGGGTGAAGTTTCCAGTCCTTCTTTTTAATGAATAAAAAGGCTTCTGAATGTTTGAGGGGTGGATCTTTCTGTAATCAATGTTTTCTGAATGAAGTCCTCAGTGGCTTTGCATTCTTCTAGCGACAGGGGGTAGAAATTTCCAACTTTAGGGACAAAGGAGTCATCAAAATGAATTTCATAATAATAGAAATAAGAGAGCAGAAGTTGATCCGAAGCTTCCTTTGTGAAAACTTCAGTGAATTCAGCATATTGAGAAGAAAGGGTGGCCTTGATTTTGGCCTTATTGGCTCGCCATGGTGGCATCTTAATGGTGGTGGTGACTTTGTTCATGAACTTAGTGTGAATTAGGGATCTGAGAGGGGAAAAGTGGTATCTGAATCTTGTGATACAATGAATGGGTGTGAAGTTTCATGCCAATTCTGACTTATCCTTGGGGTAGTTGAAGATGAATGTAGTAAACCATGGTGTGTCCCTCTTTCATGCCTTCTCACAGTCTCATGTTGCACCATTGATCTTGACCTCATCCTCTCACCATTATTTCATTGCTTCCTTGTTCACATTTGCTGTGGCCTGACAACTTTTGCCTCATCTTCCGTGCCTCTTGCCATCATTCTCTTGCTTTAATGACCCCATTCTTGTATTCTTCCTGTCCTTGCATCCTTATAGACCTGCATTGTAATGATGGGTTATAAACATTGACCTTGACCTCTCACCATCACACCATCATTCACCTCACCTTCTGGACCTAATGCCTGTGTACCTTCTCACAGTCAACCCCATCATCTTGCCTAAATACCCACATGCCATTTACATCACCCTCTCAACCTCACCCTCTTGCAGTCACACCATTATTTCCCACCCCCCTCATGCTGTCCACATCCAACAATTACAACGATGATGCCAATATGATGATCAATGCCATGTGATCATTATCTCATTGTTATTGTCATCACGCCATGCTGCCCAGGGAGCAGAAAAGTAGAGATGGCCAGCAACAATGGTAATGCAAAGTTCAAGGTAATAGAAACAGCAGCATGGCCAGAACACAACAATGAATGGGATCACTTGAATGGCCATAACAGTGGAAATTCCATGATGCATCAGTTGCAACAGTAAATACAACTACAGCATTATGATGAATATCAGCACAAATTTTTCCCTTGATTACAATTATGTTCATGTTAAATCATTAGCAACTTGCAGCACACCAACTTGCAGCACACCAAGCCAAATGTTGAAGCAAGGTATTGCACCATACCAAGCCATGCTAGAGGACCAGGCTTGAGACTTCAGGCCAGGCCTTGCACATCACTATGGATGGTTTGATCTGTGCAGTGACCACTATGACCATGCTTGTCAGGATTTGTGCAGTTCATATACATGAGCATGCATAGGATGAATTGTCAAAATCTATGGTAAGGGCAGCAGTGCTGAGTAGTCAGCCAGATGCTCAAGTGAGCAATCACAACTAAAACTCACTCACCTATAAAAAGGGCAGCAGTGCCCAATACTGCATACTATGAGTACAGTCATAGGTAAAATAGGCAAAGGGTCTCACCTTAGCCAGATGCTCAAGTGAGCAATCACAACTGAGGTGAAAAGGGGGGAGAGATACCCATTAAATACTTTGTAAGTGTGAGTGCATAATAACTTTGGCAACTCCAGTCTGGAGTTAAGTGAAGGTAAGCAACATGCATTAGGGATAGTTCAGAATAAAAAAGAGATATTGCATGTAAAGAAAATGGGTTGTATGATCTGTGAAAGTTGTATGATGTGTCATAAACTATATGACATGTCAAGAAGAAAAGTTCAAAATAGGAATGTTCAACTCCAAAGTGGAGGGAGCAGGGGATGCATGAATAGTAACTTGAGTGCTTGCAGAGTTGTACTGTAGTTAAACTGAAGTCATACTTTGACATGAATGTGATCTGGCCCTTGTGCTTCTAGGCTGCAGTCCAGGGATGACCTGGAGGGCCTTGGTATAATATGTACATATTTATGTTAATGTATTTTAAGCCACTCAAAATGTTCAACTTCCTGATGTGAAAGTAGTTGTATGATTTGCTGATTCATGTGAGGTCAAACCCAGCTTGTACCCCTACTAGATCAAGTACAAGAACAATGTGATCTCCTCTTCAATCTGGCTACCTTAGATTATCATCCTCTTGTGAAAGGGTACACAGGTTGCTGTGGTCTGCTGATCAGACAGTCTCTGCTACTCACGAGGCATCAATGCTGATTTATTTCACTTGCACAGTTATCACTCACTTGAAAACAGCATAGAAGGGTTGAAAAATCACCATTATTAGACCCACACGACGCCTTTCTCCACCAAGATGAAATTACACTCCGAAAGCAGCCCTCACGAAACTGCGTTTACTGTAATTGACTGGAATATTCAATTTGTCAGGGACGAGGGGAATCTCACCACTACATAGTCCGTTTCTGGGTTCCATGTATCAAGGGGACGGGGACAACACATGGGCTCTCCATAGAAGTAACAATTATGGTCCTTTCCACGATCAGGGTCGGAAGGTGTCTCAGGCTGGTTTGGAGACGGAGGAGCGGGTATACAATGTAGCATCTGCCCCCATAGGGGCGTTAACGTGGCTCTATTGCACTTGTGAGGGGTTATCACTCACACGCCTTTTGATTACGCAGCATTGTTTATGGGAACGAGGAAATCCGCATATGATCGCGTTTCCTGGTGTTTTAATGCAGCCCCTGACACGCTACATCCACAATGTAACTAGGTGGGAGATCCCAAGCTATGAGGACACTCACTATAGGTTTTAATGGAACCGACTCCGAGTATGTTAGTGGATTGGCATGCAGACAACAATAGGGATTTCCAATGCTGCAATCCTCCGAACGATCTTCAAGTTGTCCGGCGGCAACAATGGAAACAATGGCAACGATATGGAGAACAGGAGAAAAGTACATGTTTCGTAGGTCGTGTTGAATCCGTGACTCGAAGAGAGTTTGAAGTTGGAATCCTGCCAGCAAGCAGCATCATCTGCCCTGTATAAAACACGATGCAAGTTATTGCTGCATCCCGCTTATTCTGTAACACGGTCCACAGTCGAATGCACACATATGGGGAAGGCTCCAGGTGGTAATATTAGATCATTGGCGTTCAGTCACTCATCACCTGTAATGACTCTGAGAGGTGCTTGACGACACCTATTGGGGACCACCGCTTGAGCTGTTGGCATTCGGGCGGATGGTCCGGGATGGCATGTAGTGCTTCCAGTGCGGCGTGACAAGTGAGTTTGAAGTCAGATGCCAAAAATCTGGAACAGGTGTAAGCGCAGGGTTCCGCGGGTTTCCTACCCTTGACGCACTCTCGGTTCGTTTGGCAGAGTTAATAGTCCCAGTCCCAGTGGGTCGACCGTGGGGGTGGGATCTCTTATGAGTGCGAATCATTCAGCCATCGCTACTTTTGTGCCCATGAGCCCTCCGTGCGCCCTCGGCTTCGCCAACGACGCCACATGTTCTAAACAATACATTTACATTATCTGTACACAAATAAGCAACGGCCCCATAGAGAAAACCGGTTATCTTACTTTATCCTCCAGAGATACGCCGTATGGCAGATTTGTGTATAAGTTTAACACTCCGGTATCATATTTCGATCTTTCGTGGAACCGTCAGGATTTTTTGTAGCCTCATCTGAATACACCTCACAATTTCATACCTCGCACGATATCCGTTCCCCCTTCCATTCTTGAGCAGTTTGATATCACCCCGTCTTTGCACATCTGACCCCATATGACAGACATGGTAGCTATTAATTCTCGTCATACCTGTTCATACCACATCCACCTTACATCTGACCAGGTATTAATTTGGAATCATTGATGGAGGGTTATACTGGCAGTAGGTACAATTGGTTGGGTATCGTTGCTACAACAAAACGAATGCGGATGGGCCGGGGCAGGAGGAATGTAGGGATGCTTTTCGGGCTAGTACACCGGGACAGTTACCTGCAGGCGAAATGAATTAAGGCTCAGGCTGCGCGAAAAACTCGGATGTTTTTAACTACCCTGTTTTTGACATTTGAACATGTCAATAACTCGGCCCCAAAAAACTGGTGTCAAATATACCGGACAGCCTCAGAGGCCGCAATTGCACGTTCCAGACAGCTCAACTACCTCCGAACCTGTACCAACCTCTGCATCACCTTCAACGGTCAAACACTCCGCCGTGTGGAGTCAGTTATATACTAGTGTTGCCGCGCCTCGGCAACACTCATATGTAAGGTAGAGCTCACGCATTTTCAGCAAATGTCACGTGAACAAGTGTGATATAGTGTGACAAAAGCTTGTAAATGTAAAGGAAAATAGTGCAGCACTGATAGCTAAAATCTGCCAGCAGTGAGGTAATGGGAATGAGATGATTGAATTTTGATTGCTTTTACTTTTTTTAAATTATCACAAGTGAGAGTGAAGATTACCTTTCACTGGTTATATAAGATAAATAATCTAAAGATTTGCACTGGAACATTTTTGCAGGCTGGCAGTGTCCACCTGATAGGATATTGTTACTGTCAAATTCTATGGAGGGTGCAAGGATACCCAATACTTAGCTAGATGGCCAAAGGAGCAATCACAACTGAGGTGAGTTAAGGAGAGCAAAGAGGATTAAGTAGTGAAATGATATGTGCATGGATAGCTCCGAAACTCCAGTCCAGAGTTAAGCAAGAGTAAGTGAGGTCCATTAGGAATAGCCTGAGACAAGAAAGGAAAGGTTTGAATGTGAATAAACAAGTTGTATGAATTTTGGAAGTTGTATGGTGTGTTTAAGAAATGGTATGATACAACGAGGCATTTACTTGAAATGGATAAATGCAACTCCAGAAACAATGAGGTGGAGGACATATGAAAAGAGAGCAGAGCACCATTGGAGTTTTACTGAAGTTGTACCAGAGTTATACATTGACACTCCAACTCATGTGCATATGGAGTCACATGGCTTGAATGAACTTCCAGTGTTTTTCTCAGGTAAGTGGCTTTGTGAGAATGTTTGTGACCATGTCTTTAACAGGAGGGTACAAGGGTACTCCTGTTGCACAGGGCAGAGAAGAGAGTGGTGAGTTGAGGATGCTCACAAGATAGAGATCAAAGTTCTTGTAACCAAGTTTGTGTTAGTTGAGATTGATGAGATCAACCCTTGTAGAGCTTTTTAAAAGCTTGATCTCAAGGGGAAATGAATCTCATTATTAATTGCATTATGGTATCTATCACCTTTAAATACATCTAGGAATGTGTATGTACTTGTATGTGATGTAGCTAGAACAAGGTTGATGATGTGAGAATGACATCATAGAAATCAGTCATGCTGCTCCACTTATTTGAAATAGCTGGAGTTGGATCTGGATTGATCCAACACAGCCATTGTGGAGTTAAGAAAGCTCCAGACCAATGACATCATAGCTGAGTCATAAAGACTGCATCTAGATTATTATGTGGCCAATCCTGAAGTACAATTAAGATTACACTTTAATTAGATTTAACTGATGCATCAGGCAAAGCCTAATACTTGACCTATATCTTTGGTAACATGAATAGTGTGTTATCACTATGGTCTGCCTGTATTAACAGAGCACAGGGCTAGTGTTCAATTCACAGAATCTCAACTGTGTTTGTTTTATGGAGTTCATGAAGGCTCAGATGCTAGCTGCAAGGAGAAGGTTGTTGATGTTTGTGACCAGAAAACACACTTGTTCATCCTTTCAGAGAATGTATAGGCATGTCTCTGCATCCAGGTGAGTGAATCTGAGATCTCTGAGTTTCTTGTCCAGAGTTTTGTTTCATGTTTGTCCAGCTTGTTTTAGTCTATACAGTGATCTTTGGAGTCACCAGCAATACTTTGGTTGGATCAGAACGCCTTCCAGAGGTAAGAGGTAAAGTTCTTCATCTAGTTTTCCATTTGGTTCAACTTGAGGTCATTTTTTGCAGTGAGGGATACTATGGTCTGTATGGAGTCGAGGTTATCAACTGGAGCAAATACCTCCTGATAATTGACTCCTTTTTCAGTGAAGCTGTGTGTGATAATTCTAGCTTTGTAGTGGTTGATCTTTCCATTTCCATTGTATTTTATTCAGAATGTGGGTTTGGAGGTGATGGGTTTTGCTCCAGTCAGAATTGGTACTGTTTCTTATACATGGTTTGCATTTAGACTTCAGAGTTCCTCCTCTATGGCAGATCTTCATAAATCAGCATCTGGACATGTGTATACCTCCTTAATGGTGTTTGGGAGGTTCTCACTGTTTGGTGCTTGTGCCACTCTGGTAAAGATCTGATCATGGAGTTCTTTCATGCTGAAAAAGGTTCCAGGCATCTCCAGAGTGTTGTTGAAGGAGTCATCATCTGTCTCAGACTCTGATAGAATATTTTTTATGTCAGTTTTCTCTCCATCATCTTCTGTTGGTGTTGTTGTTTGTTTTCTTTGCATTTCCTCCTCCAGTGTTTGTAGGTGGTCATGGTTCTTGTTAGCTGATTGGTGTGTTTAGTTGCTTCTATGAACTCCAGTGATGATTTTGGTGGGAGGTGATGTCAGAATGGAGCACTGTTTGGAGTCTGTGATGGGAATCAGAGGTAATTTCAGAGGTTGTAAATGGACCTGGCTGAGTTGCTCCATTAAGTTGTTGACTGTGATCTCCAGTAAAGGTGCTTTCACTACTGTTGAAGGTGATGTGTTATCACAGTCTTTGTCCTGAATTGTATCCATATTTTTAGAGCAATGAGTCAGAGTTGTAGGAATTAGTCCCTCCCACTGACCCTCAGACACACACTTCCAAGGGGCAGCCTCTGACTTCAAGATTGTTCTGGACTCATTGAATGTTATGTGTCAACTGGAGATGATGGTCTGCCATTCCAGGTCTAGTAGTTTGTAAGTCTGTTGTCTGTGGATATATCTGAGCAGGACACATTTCCATCCATGTGGTTTGCATTTGCCTTCATGTTGTTCTTTTGGAATGAGAACATAGGCAAGGCATTTGGAAGGGCAGAATATGGAGGAGTGAGCTTATCTGTGGATCAGCTTTTGGTGGGGGGTGTCTCCTCCAAGTGCAGAGGCTGGACTCTGGGCTGTGACATTTGCAGTGGTAAACATGGCATAAGTCCATAAGAATTTCAGGGATTTGGAGTCCTCCAGCATGGAGTTTGCAAGGAGGGAGAGTGTTTGGTTCATCCATTCTGCTAGGCCATTGTAGGAGCCTGAAGCTCCCTACAGTAATATTCCTACATTCTTCAAGTATTTGTATGTCCTTCAAGCTCCTCTGAAGTCCTCCACTGCTCCTCCAAGACTGAATATTTATAGGCCGTCTTCTTGAGTTGGAACTCCAACCTCCGGAGGACCGGACCTTAGTTCCCACACTTTGAATGAGTGATCTGTGAGTCAGAGTTGTATTTTATAATCGGGATATTACTTTATTTAGTTTCTACCTTCATTCCTTCATCTTTCCTTTTGATTCACAGCCTTGGAGATACTCAGACTTAAAAGTTTGTATAGTGAACTTAGTTCTAGAAATGAGTTACCACCATCTATTGTCAGTTCTAAGTCTCCAAGTTCGATTTCCTTCATTTCTCTTTGAGTACTGTCAAGTCCTGCAACTTCTGTCAACTTCTGTCAACTCCATAGTTAATTTCTTAGCCCTATCAAATGGGAAGGAGTCAGACTCTCGTTTTCCAGCTCTCTCAGGACATCAGTGAGCCATCTCTATTCGCCCTCATTCATTTTCTTTCTGTCTTTGCAATCCCCTGGGTCAAGAACTACACTCACACCCTTTTTATTAGCTTAGGAGTTCTACTTTAGAGTTCCTAGAAGTTTTACACCATTTTATTCAGGAGTGTATGGAGCAGAAGTTTCAAGGATCATTCTGTCATGTCAGAGTGTATTCTTGAGCTCTGCATTTGTGTACTCACTGTTCTCATCACTCCTAAGAAAATGGACATGTGGTTTAGATGGATTCCCTGAGCCTATTTCCATGCGAAAAAAGGCCTCTATGTCAGACTTCCATTGCTCATAGGTACTGTGGATGTTACTTTTTTCATTTTAGGAAGTAAATCCAAGGAAAGTGGGGGAAATTTTCAATTATGAGGAGCCAATATCAATGGCCTTCCCTGAATTGTGAAGATATTGAACCTCTGATATCTGAGTGGATAATTTGCAAGGGTTTTGTTGTGCATGGTTCTGTCTGAGATTCAAAAGGGACCTTTTTCATTTTTCCAACAGTGCACAATTCACGGAACTCTGGTGTTTCAGAGGTCTCATCAACATCCTGGAGTTGCACCCATCAGACCATAGTCTCTATGCAGGGTATTGCAATGTGTTTCAAACATTGATAAAGTAGGTTTATGTTGATGGTGGTTAGGCTCATTTCCAGAGTTTTCTGTGGAGTGGCTTTGGCATGGTATGGGCCATCCAAATAGGATCTGGTGTGAAACAGCAAAAGGACTCGAAGTGAAGTCCCAAGCAAGAACTATGGATGCAAGTGTGTATCTCAAACCAAGGGGATTGGAAAGAAAGAAAAGAAAAGAAAAGAAAAGAGGACTTGTAAGGATAGCTCACTGAATGTCCACAGGACACTGGAAAACTTGAGTCTGGCTTTCTCCCATTCACTAGGGCTAGGAAACCAACTATATTTGCAGGACTTGATGGTAAATTTGTAGGGAAATGTAAGGAAAGGCTTATAAAACCGAACTTAGAGGCTTAGGATAGATGGTGGTGGATTGCACACTGTCTAGGAACTAATTCCTAGGTAAAAAAAGTCTAATCTGGGCATACCTGAATGAAGTACAGTAAAGGAAAGATGAAAAAGACAAAAAACCAACCAGACCGGAGTGCAGGAATAGGTTCTGAGCTGCAGGAACTCAGGTCCGAAACATCAGGTTCAAAACTAACCTTTGGACTTCAACTTGGTTGACTCAGGTTGGAATAAATGGCAGCAGGACAGTCTGGGATTTGGTAGGAGCACAGGATAGGGGCTATTGTAAATCCAGAAGAACTTGGGAAATAACTGTAGGAAACTCTGGTTTCCTACACCAGTGAAGCTGATGTCAGAACCCTTTTCAGTGGAGCAAGTGATGGAGTTGGCAGGGAAGGATGTGGTTATTCATTCTTTCACTAATTTGGGATAGAGATCAAGGAGAGTGTAAACTCCAGGATGTGTGACACTTCACTAAGTACAGTCTTGTAATGTTGTCTTCCAATGTGGCTTTGAAGGGTAATTGTTCCAATTCCTATGGTGTTTATGATGGAGTCATCTCTGAATTTTATTTTCCAGGAAGGAGGTATTGCAGAGTAGACATGGAACCATCTCTGGTGTGGTACCATGTGTGAGGTGGCTTCAGAGTCTATTATCATGGCAGTTGTGGAGTTTGACTTATTGGTCATAACATAGGCTAGAATGTGTTTGTATAGAGTGCAGTCTACATGTTTGCTACCTAAATTCATTCACTCCAGATCTCAGGGTTCCGGTGTGCCTCTGGCTTTATTTGCCTTCTCTTCATACTTCTCCTTCAACTCCTCCGGCCATTGCTCCCATTGTTTGCACTCCATGGTGTTCTTGCTGTCCATTTTGTGATACTCACACCATCTTCCTTTTGACTTCCTGTTTCACTCCATTTTGATGATGTGAGCAGAGTCAGCAGAGTGGAGCTGGAGCCAGAGTTGGGTCTCCTCAGAGATGACTCCATGTCTCAAAGCATTGTCACTTGTTTGTCCAAAGTGCTGGTGCCATTTTTCAAATGAAGAGGTCTCTTGTAGTGTGGATGCTTGATGGTCTATTGGTGTGATCTGAGATGACTGAAACCAATGTAACTTGACTGTGGTGATAAAGCAGATGTCTGTATCACTTGTCTACCACAC